>JAHLJT010008995.1:0-40454 GCA_031308135.1 Acheta domesticus | reverse complement strand
AGTAGGGAGTATTATAGGAAGAGTGAGACTGGTCCTGCAGTCTGCTCTGAATTCCAGGAATATCTGCAATAGGTAATTGGCAGGGTACTGTAGCCGAATACAGTTTTGACGATAGTGGGACTGGACTGAGCAAGAAATTCGCACCATGGATCGAAAAACAATAAAACTGCTAACAATGCATCATGTTTCCCACCCTCGAGCTGATGTACGTAGACTTTATGTGTCACGTAAGGAGGAGGAAGAGGCCTCAGACAAATTGAGGCCTCGTGGCACAACGCAAAAGTCGGGTTGGGGAAGTATGTAGTCAGCCATAAAGATGTCCCTCTAATGAGGCAGGTCATGGAATCTGACGGAAGAATGAAAACGGAGGCATTGTTAGTGTAACAAGAAGCATTGCGAAGAAAACTAGGCAAGACACGTCGAATAACACAGACGCTGAAACTTCTGATGGTGCTAAATATGAAATGTGAGACAAAATGTTAAAGAAATCGTGGAGAGAAAACCGAAACCACGGACATTACCTAAAAAGAATGGACAAGGTTCATATCAATAAAGATCAATCATGTATGTGTATTAAAAGGGGAAGAATGAAGCCAGAATCGGAAGCAGTTCTAGTATCTGCTCAAGATCAGGCGTTGAGAACACGACATTATGATAAAGCGGTTCTCAAAATTCCCCAAGATGATAAATGCCGCATTCGCGAGGAACATGGAGAAACCCATTGCTCATATTGTCTCAGCTTGTCCAAATGATATTGAAAAGACCGAATACTTGAAAAGACGCGACAGGATGTGTAGCTACCTCCAACTGCAGATCTGTACTGCCCCCGAAGTTCCAAACACTGCCCCAAGTGGTACGAAAACTCACCGAAACCGGTGACGTCTGTTGGATTGTGTACGATATGTACGACCAACAAATTCAAACGGATCGCACGATAGGAGCAAACAATTCGGATATTGTTATCGGGATTTGAGAAAAAATCGTGTCAATTGTCGATGTTGCTGTTTCCTTGCGATCTAAACGTCGTTACCGGAGGCAGAGAAACGTCTTAAATACTCGTACCAGAGTTTGGAAATCGACATCAGCCTTATGTGGAGCGCAAAAGCACAGGTCGTACGATAGTTATCGGAGCTCTGGTATTTGTTCCGCAAAATTTGTGTAAGAACATGTCTAAACTGCCATGTAATTCAAAAGACTGGGAAGTGCAAGAAATCGCTTTATTTGGAAACAGCCCACATTTTGCGCAAAGTATTGTAGAGGCACCGACAGTCCCTCGATCTGCTCCTTAGGTAGCGGTTGCAACCTGAGTAGATTTTACATTCAGCCGACTCATAACATCTCTTGTCGTGATGAAGTGGATAATAATAATATCCATGGATATAAGGGAAACCCACTGTTTTAAGGTTTGAGATGTTGGGTTTGATAAGGTTGAGACTGTTTTAAGGCTGAGGGGCTCACCTTAGCAGTGATACTTGAAAACGACGAATCGTTTCATTGCAAGCTCATATGCGAGGCCAACATGTACAGCCTTGTCTGAGAGAAGAGGACAATGCCCTTTATTTGGATTTAGTTGGATATTTTAAAAATGTTTATCTGACTCTTTCCTGCCAAAACGTGTTTGTAATTGGACACTTTTATTTTCAGTTTACTTACAATTTACTTCACTTTTCAAAAAGTTTTAAATTGCCACTGCCACAGTGCTTATTGTTCTGAAAATAATTTGACATGGGTAATTAATGACCTTAGCTGTTGAAGCACCTCATTGTAATCATAATCATCAAGGCCAAGTACAGCTGACCAGAAAAAAGCTTTTCAGGTGTACAAAACTTTTGACTCGCAGTGTATATGAGTGGTGTGCATTTTTAGAGGGTAGATGGAAATCTTCGAGAGACACAATGTGGGTTGTACCACATGGTAGTGTGAGATTTTCACTCATGAAAGCCACCTCCGTCTCCTCGCGGAACCGCTGTTTGGTATTACATTGCGGGGAGTGGATCAGAGTGGCTTAGGCACAAGCCACTTCTCTTCCCCAGATTGTAGATGAATCCAAGAAGGATCATCCGACTTTCCCTCTTCCCTTTTCTATTCTTCTGAGCTCAGATTTTATGGTCTGCGCATTTGCGCTCACCGTCACCCAGTTGGTTTCCGTGGCGAGCATGCAAACCCCCGTCGAGGTGGGTTGGTCCACGTCCTGACGGGGGGATGCAGAGAAGGCTCTCAAGTGTTCCTTTCTCCATTTTTTCATCTTCTTGCTTCTCATTTCATGTCATGTACGTTCTTTTCACTCCTTTTTCTTCCTCACTGCCTTCTCTGTATGCTGAACGCCCACCCATGTGTTTGCCGTGCATGGCGACCCGTGTTGGAGGGAATGTATGTCCTGGCAATTGAGGGACCTGTTTGTTTCCTATCTAGTCCTAGTGCTACTGTTCACCTTTCACTAAGGGGTACGTTGATTACGTATTTTGGGGAACATTCCTTGTAGGTTCCAATACACTTGCTTTGGCCCCGGACTCTTCGAGACGGGCGGTCGGGAGCTAATCCACTCCCGATCAATCGGCTCGGACTAGGTCTTGTACTGAACTCCAGGGTGAGCGAGGGGATCCACGGCGGTGCGTGCAGCGCTGTGTTATTCCCCCACTATATCTCCGTGGCAACCCTGCCACTTCGATGGAGTGTCCCCTTGTTCGGCTCCGGGTGGGTGGGGACCCCGAAGATGAACCTATTCCATCTTTATGGATACTTCACCTTTCACCCCGCCCTCTTCCGCAAGGAAGAGGAGATGTGCCGAGAGAACCATCGATTTGAATAGTTTCTTTTCTAGAGAAAAAGATTGACCCAAGATGCCTCGTTTCCTCATGTCATGCGCTGAGGAAGGTAAAACTTTTAAAACTGTAAGTACTGTCCCGTCTGGCGCGAGCCATCGAAGAGGCTTACGGGAAGCTCCAAGCGGTCGTGCGACAGAGGAAATGGAACGATTCTTTTTGAAGCACGTACCAACGAGCAAATTGGAAAAATTCAAAATACGAAGCAGATTGCCGGCCTCCAGGTAGTAGTCACGGTTCATCCCACCTTGAACCTGTGCAAAGGCGTAGTAAATCCCGAGGACTTTGCTACAGAAACGGAGGAAGATCTTCTAAACTTTTTAAGACCTTTGGCGTGACTGAAGTGTATAGGATCGGAAGGAAGTAGCAGGGGAAAGTGATCCCTACTTCTACCCTGATCCTTACTTTTGACCGACCATCCCTCCCGGAAAGGATCGTTACCGCTTTCTACAACCTCCGTGTGCGGCAGTATGTGCCGAACCCTTTGCGCTGCTTCAAGTGCCAAAGGTTTGGGCATACCAGCAGCGATGTATGTCCGTAAACGCGGTTTGCGGGAAGGGCGGATCATCAGTTCACGAACCACAACCCTGCGACAAACCACCGCACTATGTGAATGTGCGAAGGCGATCACCCAGCCAACGACCATCAGTGTCCCATGTTTCTCCGGGAAAGGGAAATGCAAAAAATAAGAGTAACCGAAAAGGTTTCCTTCCCTGAGGCGAAACGTAGGTTCCAAATCAGGAATCCAGTGGACCTATCACGATCTTTTCCAGAGCTATAAAAGCTAAGTCACCGGGGGTAACAGCGAGTTGTCTACTCAATGTACCCCAGCGGTAGTTTCACACTTTAGTTGTCAGGTGTCGCCGATAGACTTCCCCGAAAGATTCGGCGTGTATCCAAGGTGGAAAGTGGTCATTCCCTCCAAGTACAAAAACCCGCCCAAAACCTCCACCAGACATCGACCACTTCCACTGAGACTCCTACTGAAACCCATCTCAAGCAGATAGCCTCCCAGGAAAAATATGTCATCGAAATCCCGTCCACCCTCTTTCTGTTTCCGAGATTCACATCGGACGATCCTCCAGCCCCTGTAGGATCTCGGTCACCCGTGGCCAAAAGCCGGGAAATCCCCTCGACACAGGCGACCATATCCAGCAGCAGTCAGGATGACTCTGTTGTTGATGAGGAACCCCACGAGAGTTCCTCTACAACCATTCAGAAGGAGAGAAAGAAAAAAAGCAACCAAAGAAATAATTTCACATAATGGCTCTCTCATGGAACTTAAATGGTCTTCGTGCCCACTCAGAAGAATTAAGATTAATTATTTCTCGCCACAGACCATTTATAGTCTGTCTTCAGGAAACCCATCTTCTTCCCCATCATCCCCTGTGTTCTTCGCGGATTTAACATATATCGGTTCGACCAAGACGACCGGACTTCGTGCTCACGGCGGCGTCGCTGTACTCATCCGCGACTCCTTGTTCTCTGAGGAACATAACATTCGAACCGACCTCCAACAGTTTGCGTTCGGATACACCTACCGTCCTCTTTTACGGTGTGTAGTATATACATTCCCCCTGGCCAAGTCGTGTCACAAGAGGAACTCGAAGATGTTTTTTCTCAGTTGCCCCGCCCCTTTTCTTATTGCGGGGGATTTTAATGCCCACAATCCTCTCCGGGGTGGCACGAGGACCTGCCCGAGAGGTTCTATCCTCGAAAATATATTGACCAGCAAAACTTAATTCTTCTGAATTCCGGGAATCACACTTATTTCTCCAAGGCGTCACACTCCTCGTCAATCGATCTGGCACTCTGCAGTCCATCCCTATCTACTTTGGCGTCGTACGGATGTATTCAAACACTGACGAGGGTGGGTAGAATAAATAGTTGGTTTATAATAAAAATCGCTGACCGAAGTCGTAAACACCATAACACTGCCTTCTACTAACTAATAAATAGAGCCCACCTCAAGAAGTGATATTACAGTGCGGCTACCACACCGCCAAACAACAAACATTTCCCCCTCGGTGTGATGCACCGCTCTGCCGAGACAAACCTACATGTCTCACGACTGACGACAAACTAATGCCGGCTTCCCCTCCGCGTGCTAGTCGCACAGCCTCCTGCTCACACAGCTCGAACAGAAAGAAGAAGGGGGCGTCTGTCCCCCGGCTTTTAAAGGCGCCGTGGCGTCGCCCGCCGCCACCGTTGCCCGTCACAGAACCTGAGAACGACGCTTCGCTCGCTCGGAAAAAACCGGTGCGTCTATTGCGCGTCACCACGCCAGATGGCCAGCCCTTTGTCCAACATCCGGTGAAACTCTACCGGTGGAATTCTACCGCATGCGCGTTTGAGCATGCATGACGCTACACTACCATGGTAGAGTGGACGGTACTCGATGACCTACATGGGAGTGACCATTTTCCCACTCTGGTCCCACTTTAATATCCTTAATTTAGACGTTCATCCACCCTCCTCACTGGCTAATCCATCAAGCTGACTGGGATACATTCAGCGAGAAAATTATAATGCCAGACCATTTTTCAAATAATATTGATGCCTTGGTGGCCCAATTCACCGATGCCCTTCTTCGCGCAGCCACCATTGCAATCCCGACGTCTACGTGTCGGCCACGACGCGTCCCTGTGCCTTGGTGGAATGCTGACTGGGCCACCGCGGTGCGTGACCGAAAGCGAGCACTCGCGAGGCTCAATAGCTTCCCCACCGCATCAAACCTGATCGATTTCAAAAGAAAGCGGGCCAGAGCCAGATTAGTAATATGGGAAAGTAAGACCACTTCCTGGAGAGCCTTTATTTCTTCTCTTTCTTGCCATACTCCACCTAAAGTAGTATGGCGAAAGATCCGACAGATCGGAGGAAGATTTTCCCCACCATCTGTCCCAGGACTTTCTTATTAATGGAAATCTTATTACTTCTCCAGAAGAAGTAGTTGAGGAATTGGCCTGTCATTATGAAAATACCTCCAGTTCCTTACACTACTCCCCTAGCTTCTTGAAAACGAAGAGGAGAATGGAGAATGCAAGATTGGACTTCTTAACTTGCCTGGAGGAAGATTATAACGCCCCTTTCTCCGTGGATGAATTTTCCTGTGCGCTCGCCCGTGGGAAAGATTCTTGCTCCAGGACCAGACCAGATACACAACCAAATGTTAAAACACCTGCCGGGAGAGGCACGTATTTTTCTCGTCCGTATCTTCAACAAGATTTGGGTGGAACATACCTTTCCTAGGACCTGGCGCGAAGCGATTATTATTCCTATTCCTAAAGAAGGAAAGGACAGGACAATGCCGTCAACCTACCGCCCAATCTCGCTCACAAGCTGTATATGCAAACTTCTGGAGCGAATGGTGAACACGCGTTTGGTCTGGCACCTGGAACATAGAAACCTACTTACACCCATCCAATGTGGTACTGTCTTCTGGTTCGAAGGTAATTCCGGCGTTAATGGGCGATTTCCTCATTCCACCAGTAAACTTCTGAACGTCGAATGATTGCGCCCCGACTAGGCATAGCCACATCACAAGATTTGGTTATCCATTACATAAACTGCCCAACATTGTCATCTGTCGTACTTGTTGGTATTATCGTCTCCAAACATAGTCGGAATACTTGTTGTGAAAAGCTTTTGCTTTCCACCCAGCTAGTTTATATTTCGGTGCAAAATTATCCCTCCGTTGATTTTGCACCTCGTACAAACTAACCTTCCAGGACACTCCCCTTCTCGGTAGATTATCTGACATGAACGTCAGATTCCACGCCCCCTCTGCGGAAGGTGTATGTGTCTGCTGTGTTGGCGAGCTCTACATTCAGAAGGGAGAGGGACACCAGAACCGTTTGACCTCGCCCATTAGTAGACGAACTACCACACTCAACCGCCGAGGCTTTGAAGTCTCTCGCTATCACAAGGGGCTTCGTCCTCTTGCGTCAAAAACTAAGTGGTCGAGGAACTGCTCAAACTCGTCCATTGTCGCATTTGGTGAGGCATAACAGCAATAGAAGTAAACATTGTAGATTTTTACCTAGACGAATCCAGCTCCAGGTCTCGTCATTACTTTTGGAATGTGTGTTTTCCACAGGCCCAGATTGCCGCCTGGTTGTGGAGTAGTTGGCTGTATCTTCGCGGTTTCTATGCCGTTCATATATTGTTGTTTAATTAGCCTCCCGTTCCCTTACCGATTGTGCCAGGATATCCTGGGCGACTGCGCAAAGGTTGAGATTGAGATATAATTCTCATTTTCTACCGGTTATTACTTTCAGCGCTTTTTTGTACGATGGACACCTGGTGCACCCAGTAGCATGACTACCTTGTTTCCCTTTTTCTTCAAAAAACGAGCACTTTGCGTCATTTGTGCATACTTTAGCGAGGTGATCATCATCGCCACAATTCGTGCACAAATTGGACCAGTCATGTGAGCTCTTGCATGCTTTTCTGGGGGCTCCAAAATACAACATCTGTAACAACTCGGGGGGGAGGGCTTCTTCTCACGCACACTGCAGTTCACCCATCCTATTCTTGCTTTTCCGATGGGCTACCTGTGTTCCACCGTAGGATGGTATTAGAAACTTGACATAGTAGCTTGAAGTTCGTTGGCTTCGAGGAATTTATCCACCAGAGCCCTGTGCACTTCATCTTTAGGTGTGACCTCATCCAGGTTCTTCACCTCAATTGTCACGATGCCAGTGAGTGTCCTCACATCGGCGTTCGATCCAAACACCTTCTTTACAGAGGGCAAAATCTATTTGGCCTCCGGCAGACCTCTTCAGTTGCAGGAGACCGCCGCCAGCTGTCTTCCGGATGTGTGTGACATTCTCCCCCAGATCCTTAAGATCAGGGTCGGTTATAATTTTTTTTTAAGGATGTCCGCGTACGTCAGCGCGTCGTTCTTTCTCATCAGGGTATCTGGTCTGGGTGGCCTTTTCCGTGTTTTAGAACACTTACGTGTTCCCTTCTTTCGAGTGACCACCTGCCACTCGGGCTTTTCTCGTGCCACTTCCGGAGAGGGTGTTTCTGTCTGATTTTTATCTGCGTTTTTTGCAGATTCCTTCCTTACCTTGGAGCTCCGATTTCGCGAAGGATCGCTTCTCGTATTGAGTACTTCCGAAGCCACCTTCTCAGGGGACGTCCGAGTGCACTCTTCTTTCATAGGAAGTTTCACACACTGAGGATCTAGGCTCTGATGACCCATTTTGCAGTGCTACCACCTCGCTAGTAGAGCAGAGTGATTTGTCAGAATCCTCTTCTCTCCTCTGTTGGTCGACCCATTCCGCCGAAGGGATTGGTTACCACAACCTTGGCACAGGTTGCTCGATTCGACAGGGTCCACTTCTTGAAGGTGAGAGTGGAGTTGGGATGGATAGGCTAGGAGACTCTCTTCAGAGAGTCTTGTAATTGCATCACATCCCCTTGGACACCAAGTGTGTGTGTGTGGTGTGTGTGTGTGGTGTGTGTGTGTGGTGTGTGTGTGTGTGGTGTGTGTGTGTGTGGTGTGTGTGTGTGGTGTGTGGGTGTGGTGTGTGTCTGTGGTGTGTGTGTGTGTGTTGGGGGGCATTTATTAATACCACCTGTCCTATGCTTGGCAAGTCCTTTTGAAACGCTTTCCCACAAAGAATCTTGAAGTCCACCAGGAATCTTTACTTCTTCCATCTTAATGTCAGGATTGAAACAGTCACCCTCTTGTCCAAATATCAGTTAAGTTATTAAAGAAACAAAATTAATATCCCAAACAACATTACTTTTATCAATATGACTTTACAATTGATTACTTCTACAAATGTCTTAGATGTACTTTTCTATTCCAACTGGTTTTTATGCTCGATTGACTGAATGTCACTCTTTGCACTCCTGACAATTCTATCACCTGTATTTGAATATTTCCTGTGAGCATTACCCTCTGTACTTAAAATATCAGCAAGTGTTGGGTAATGAATCCAAATTCTGTCTCCAGACTTCTCCTTCCAGATCTAAATACCTTCTGACAGAATCAGGTTCTTCAAGAAAATTGTCACCGCCGTTTTCATGTGTCTCATTTCTCATAACTAATTTTATAATTGGCCTTGACATGCCTGTACACAGTCACTTATTCTGTCCTGACCAATACATCAGCAGTAACAATGTGACATTATAGTACATCTGTTTCATTCCTTCACATGACACTATCTAATAAAAAGTTACATTTTGAAATCAGCCATGTCCCAAATCATGATTGTCTTTAATTTATATTGCAAGCATCCAATGTCCCATATTTAGTGATTATTCCAGCTTCGAACACTCATGAGTCCTGAAATTCAATTTGTCATATTTGCTTCTTATTTTTGTCATGTCCAATACGGCTCCCATATGGCCTCTTCGATAATGCATTATACTACTTGTGTATTGCTATTTCCAGGTTCCAATGCTTTAAAATAAGTTATTTGGCTCAACTTTCCCTTGAGTATTTTTAATATATCTCTCTGTTAAACTCAGTCATTGAATTTCTTGTTGCCCGCCACTATTACGATATTTTGTATATCATCACATATTACATTTTTATTCTATTGAAACTATTTGTTCAATTGGAGATGGTGGTGATGCCAACTCTTATCTCTCTGGGTTTAGTGGAGTATTAAATTTATCTTTTAAGAATTTAACAAGGGCTACAAGAGCAACTGCCTCTTCCTCTATTCAAGCTTTTGTATGGCATTTCTAAAATTCTATTACCTTAGCTATGGATTTACTACAAGAATTCTATTATTGGTTTTGAATTAAACTTCATGGGTGTTTGCATGCACACATGAGTGCGTGTGTATGGGCACACACAAGAATATGTGTTTACCGGCACAGCTTTGCAAGTGTGGGTGCATTATAGTGTTGTATTTATAGGTAATATATTTTGATAAAAAGGTTATTAATTTTTATCGCCCTGCCTTAATCCTGTATTTCCAGTATTTTGAGGTCAGAGGTAAAGGTACAGCCATTATTTTTTAGTTTTATTTTATGCACATTGATGATTTTATGTAATTACTGTTACTTTGTGTGTTGTTTTTTAGGAATGGGACTTGCTGGTGCTACTACTGGAATCTGCAGGTTGTACAATTCGGTATGATTTTTAATTTTTTATGGTTTTAACAAATTATCCTATGTAGATGGTTTTTTCTTTGAACTAAAATTCAGGAGATATGCACATAAGGTAGATGCTGTGTAGCATGAAATATATTTGACTGGAATATTACTGACTAAATAAGTAGGTATTGTAGAAACTAACTTTTATGGTTTTGTTTATGTGTTTATAGTTCATTGTCCAGCATTGGTGCCTCAAAAACATGTAATATTGTTCTAACTTTTGTACAATTTACAATTTTCTAGCACATTTGTTAGTCTACTGTATAGATACAATGGCATTCTTGAATCCCATTATTTAATTGAACATTCTAAAGGACCAGAGTGAACTTGCCCTATCTTGTGCAAGTGATCTTGCTAGTTTGATTGATTGATGAACAAGATCCAAATAATATTCCCAAAATCCCAAAATTCTGGCAGATTATTTCACAGGACTAATTTAAATATTTAGGAATAAATCTCATCTTATATTCCAATAAATACTGTAGGTGTCTTGGTCATATGACATACTGGGACTATCCCCATGCCACAAACTTAAGAGTGATCAAGGACACCAGCCGACTCAAATGCAAAAGATACTTGCCTCACTTGCAAATTTCTCCTTCATCTAGGCTGACCAGGAAAGACAGGATACAATAGGAAAAGTGATGCATGAAGTGTGGGAAAGCTAGCAATGCCACAAGACAAGAATAAAAACACCCATGCATATGCAGGATTTGAACCTGTGATCCCACATACTTAGCATGCTCAGTTCAGCAGTACTGCCATAGTGACCACAGTTGTTTGGAGTTGCAGGTTTCCTTATTAAAAAGCTATATCTATGTTAAAACCTCCTATCTTATTTCTATGAAAAATCATGTTCAGATACTTTCAGAGAAATTAAACAATTGCTTTTCGTGAGTTAAAAGCTCACAGTCGTTAATGGGCACAAACAATAGATTTTAAAACTCCTCAAGAGGAAAAAGAGAGAAGTTTTGTACACACTTGGAAAGGACTCAAAACAGATCAGTGGTTTTGAAATGTGACCATCAATATGTTGCAGAATTGCACTGGTTCTTCTGGAAAGATCATATTTCTTATGATCCAATTATTGTCAGTTGAGAAGATCCAACATGTTTTTTGACAAGTTTTATGATACAAAAGAAAGGATACAAAAAAAAATGTATTGTAAATGTAGTAAAATACAGATCTGAGATGTAGATAATCTCTGAAGTTTTGCATGAACAAGATTATTTGAAATCTGAGAGCTCACTATACCTGCCATTTAAAAAAGTTCTGTCCACCAATCTAAAAAAGGTATTTACAAATTTAAAATGTGTAACAGGATCACAACTTTTTGTATAAAAAACAATTGGGTAACTTGCTGTGACAATGAATGACAGTTCTTCAGAGGGTGTGAATTCTACTTTCTCCATAAAGCACTATTGTGCCGTGTTCCCATTTTTTAACACAATGAGCAATTTATGGAGACTGAAGGAAATTTATGTTTTAGTGCTCTTTGAGGTTACAAATACATTGAACTTCAAATTATTCACATGTGTACTACTGGTTAAAAATAGGAATAAAAACTTGAAGTTGAATCTAATAAAAATCCTTATAATGTATATTCCTTTTCTGCAGAGTAACAAACAATCCTGGTCCAGATGTGTGTTTCGTGGAAGAAGCTTTGGACACTTTATCATACATACAATCCATTGGAATTTCAGCAATTGCCAGCAAATGGTTAGTTTTCTTTTATTAAGAATCTGCAATCCAGTAGTTGTTTTTTTTATTCTATTAATGCTCCATATTAATATTTAACTTTTAAAGTTTAATTTTTAAGTTAGTTCCATGAACTAACTGAACTTTTATAGTTAATGTTATTAGCCCATTAAATATATCTGATAATGTAAAATAACCTTAGCAGATATGTTACATAAAGAAAATATGATTCAGTGGATCTCCATGTTTATATTTTCTGGGTACTGAGTGGGGAAAATGTGTAAAAAGCAGGAAGGTTAAATCCAGGATATGCTGTAAAGAGTTTTTACGTAAATTTCTAAGGGCATGCTCACTCAATTCATTTTGCATCTCAAATTACAATATTTAAAGATATATAAAATCATTGTTTCTGCACTTTCTTTTTCGTGTTTTGTAGACATTAATTGTAGTGTATTCACACTCTTTTACCATTACCATACTGTTTTGCAATATGGTCAATGCTGGTGCACATTATGCATTAAATTGCACAAAAAAATACCAAAACTCACATTGTTAATTATTTGCTTTTTGTTTTCCTATTCATTATATGGATCAAATACGAAGGGCGTTCATAAAGTTCTTACCTTCAACCAGAAATAGTGTAAATATTCAAATGGGTGTACCTGCACTGGAAGCGTAATTTCTTCTTCTATTGACTGTGCATTTTCTTTTATGTCGGGCCGTTTGATATGAGTTGCAGTAGTCATGAGTCATAGAGCTGCGATAGCGTAAACAATCGATGGCTGCTTTGCTACGTAATGTCTCCGCGCATGCCGGGATTAGTCATTTGCATTTGCAAGGGAAATTGGGGAAGGAAATTCATGACGAAATGTTGAAGGTGTATAGGGATAATATCCCAGCATATGAGACAGTAAAGAAACGGAAAAGGTTGTTTTGGTATGGGCACAAAGAGCTGGAAGACGTCTCCACCAAAGAAAGCAAAGACCCAGTCCTCGTCTGGGAAGGTGATGTCTGTTTTTTGGGATTTGATAGTTTTCCATCACTTAAAAATCTTTTCAGTAAGGTATTTTACTTTCTTTCGTAAGTATCTCCCTCTGTTTCTCTATTCCCTCTCGCCATTTACGTGCGCGGTCCAATGGACGTTAGTCCCCTCGCCGGATGTGACGGGCCAAGAAACATACCTTGAACGACCTCACTTCGTTGGCGAGTTCATTGAACTCAGGGCCATACACTGTGAACAAGCTGTGTGGTTTCGACTGCCGGAGATGTGACATAGCCTCTCACATCAAAGGATTCTCATTGGTGTTTGTGTATCCTCTCCCAATAACCTTCCATATTCCCTCCTCTGATGCAGTCAATTCGGCGCGCACCTGGGAATCCCAGTAATCACGTCCCATGATTGGGACCCCGGAGCGGGGACCGGGGGGCAGACAAAACAAGATCACTGCCTTCATGTACGAAAGCAGTATGGTAGGGACAGTCGTGAAGTCGAAATGGTGTGTACGATGTTATTTCATTCGTCTTGTGTGTCATGCGTTGTAGCGTAAATGCTGTTTCGTACTTAATGTGCATGAAATAGACCACTTTTTCTAATTATTGATGCGTTAAAGAAAATCGCGAATTCGAAGTTGTAACGTGAAATAATAAAACGTGTGTGTGTGTGTGTGTGTGTGTGTGTGTGTGTGTGAGAGAGAGAGAGAGAGAGAGAGAGAGAGAGAGAGAGAGAGAGATTCTTCAAGACGATTAGACAGGATTCTTCAAAGTCCGAATAGTTCTTTCTCCTATTCCGAAAAACGTAGGGTAATTAGTGATTGACAACCAAGACAACGCCAAAAGATCTCGAGTTCAGATATTAGGTATGTACTTTTTTATAGTTCATTTTTTAGTTTTATTATTTTGTTTAAGTAAGTTAGTGCATACAATGCAATGAGATATTGGCGATTTTCAAGGAAGATTCAGTGGGTATCTGATTTGAAAAATAAACTTCTAAAATACTACAGAGTAAAGTAGAATGACGCAGACTAAATATTTGGAATTATGCGTTCAACCTGTAATATCATGATTACATCCTCACTTCTACTAGTCAGGAGACGCCACTGGTATGTGGCAATTCTAAATAGCTAGCGGAGACTCAAAGAAATAGAAAACTAATACGGGAAAGTCTGTGCCATTCTGTAGCACCACTCGTTCAATATAGTCTCCCTTTTTTTCTACACATATTATTCACCGATGAACAAGAGTCTGCATGCCACGCTGGTAAAAGTCTGTATCAGCCGAGTTGACCTGTATGGGGAATTCTAACGGTGTCATTCCATGGATTCTCGCTTCATTTCTGGATCATAATGGTGACATCGTGTCTCGTAATCAGTGATTATTCGATCCAGAAAACCGCCACTTTCAGCTTCGTGTTGGGTCGAAAGCTTCTCAAAACGTTCCTTTCGGTGGTGTTGGTGTTCCTGTGTGAGTGATCGCGGGACTTGCGCACAATTTTCGGTAACTCAGTTTACTCAGCGTTACCTCTAATGCATTGCAGACAATGTTCAGCGCCGCCTGCAGTTGCCCAGCATCGTATACCCCCATGAACCTATTCACGCGGAAGAGCTGAACGAGGCGCTCCATCATTCCGTGGTGTGGCAGCTGTGCGTGGATGACAGCAACGTGGTTTGTCATTCACGTCGCTGTCACCACCGCTGAAACGCACCACCCATCGTCGCCACACTTTAGTGACATCCACTGTATGCTTTCCGTAAAAGTTCAGCAAGCGACTGGTGATGTCGATGCGTGCAATTTCCTCCGAAACAAGAAATTCAGTCACACATTTCTGTTTCTGACGCGCGTTCCGGCTAGAGGCCATTTTAGCGTTCTGTAACTAGGCTTCTGTCTGACAAATAGCAACGAAATTAAACGAACTTTAACGAGAGAGTTCATATTTCATTATGGCACCACTCACATTCGTTTCTGAGATTATACGCCTACGTAAAAAAATGGGAGGCATTACTTTCGGAACGACCCTCGTATTTTGAAAACTCAAAAATTTTCTGTGAAAATGAGCTTCAAATTTCGAATTTTTAGAAGCGCTAAAACGGAATTTTCTTTAAAACCGCACATAATTTTTAAAAGAAAATTGCCATTTAGGACTAGGTTTTTGGGTTCTTTAATATTATGAAATGAATATTTCCGTTCTACCAATAGGAAACCGAAAAATTAAGAAAATGACAAAAAATGTACTTTTGGCGATGATAGATGGCAGCTGGCAAGAAAGAGTATGTGACAATTCCAAATTGCTAGCGAAGACCCAAGGAAATAGAAAACTAATAGAGGAAAGTCTGTGCCATTCTGTAACACCACTAGTTTTTAATTGTGATATCTCATTATTTCTAGAATATAACTGTTGGAATACAGCACAAAACGACTATACTTACGAATTACGTGCATAGAGAAATGAACTTATTGCATATTGTACTAAGAGCAAAGTGATTATCTGTTGTGTTATACCAACCTCAATGTACACACAAGCAAAGAGTGGGGGGGGGGGAAATACCTGTAATGATCTCGTTGTTATCGGGATGGAAACACGTCAACATTCTGCTACAATATGTATTTCATTTCTAATTGGATTCATTTCAGTTTTGTATTGGTATTGTGTGCAGGATGTCTGGGCCACCAAGACCCCAGGTGACAACACCTGAAGCAGTTGGAATCAACAAGTCTGGTCGTTCACAGGATCATTTCTTGGGCTTTATACGCTCTGCAGAAACAAAGAGTTCTCCACCTTCTCTAGCCAGTTCTTCATTATTATCATTGAGTTCTCCAAGTGGCCGTCGAGCAGGTGATAATGTATCTGCAAGTACATCCACTCTAGCTAGACATCGTGGCAGTCTTGATCGTCTTCATTCAGGTGATTTGTTTCTTCTTAAAAAACGTACTTTATTTATTTATTTATAGTCGCATCAACTGCGAGGTTAAAATGCACTTTGTTGGACTATAGTTTTTATTTTAATACTCGTGGTAAAGACTTTTGATAATCATGTAAGTCAGAAAATTTGTTGTATTCAGTTATTGTTAAGGCAACATTTTGTGAAATAATTATAATTTATTGTGAAAGTAGTGTATCAATAATGAATATTCTAAACAAATATGCATAAAACTTCTTCAAACAATTTGAGAGTAATATAGTGCATGAAATCTTTAAATACTTTTATTAATATGTCAATATAATACCTACATACAAGTGCCATATCCAATTACTGACATTTAAGAAGGTTCAAATATCAAACAGCATTTCCCCCATGTAAAACAGAAGTTAGCAAAAATGCAAAATTATATTGTGCTCAATATTTACAAAAAGTATGGAACTCATGGAGTTCTGTTGGTTGTTTAGGTCTTTTACAAAAATTAGTGGACATTCTGGACTTATAGAACATCTCTGGGTCAGTTTTATTGGGATGTAATACTTCAAAAATAAATCATTGAAAGTTTCAAATAACAAATTAATAAAATAAATAATTTGAGAATTTGGTTAATTCTGTGATTAATGGATCCTTTGCACAGACTTTGCTTCAGCAATAAAATTTTACATTATGTGTATGTGCAGACAGCCTGTGGAATAAATAAACAAAGAAAGAAAAAAAAAAAAGAAATAAATAAATAAACAAATGCTGAAAATTAATATCAGAAGTGAAAATTCTTTGATCAGTTAAAGGTTGTATGCTATTAGATCACATTGAGAATGATAAAAATAAAGCAAGAATTACAGATGGGAGAGAACTCTTCCTCTTAATCACTTATTAACTGAAAACAAAAAATAGAAAATAAAAATGCCTTATTCTGTTGTGTCATAATGTAGAGCAGATGACTGTGCTAATGAGCAACGTAGGGCTGAAAAAAATTATATATATTTTTTTTAAATTTAAAAAATCCGATTTTTTTATTTAAATAAGATTTTAAAAAATTCTATTATTCGTTTTTACTTTAAACCAAAATCATTAGTGATTTATTTATCCTTAATTACTTTAAAAGCAGAAAAAAGTGTATTAAAACCTCAGTTTCTAAATTGATCATTAAATTGTTATAATTTTATGAAAAAAAATAAAGTTACAATATGTTCGAGGTGTTTGGTGTAATACTGCCATATATCCCACATCTTTAAATGTGATTTACTTATAGTTTCGTCCTCTTAAAACACTTTTTGTGCGTCCATGTTACTGAATAAGCTTGTGACACCATCTGTTGGCATGAGTTAGAAAGAAGACATTCTTTGTTCAAAGAAATTTTACCATTTTGTTGTGAAATACCACCAATCAAAAAGTACTTATTGTTGAAAACAACAGAATTCATCGAAAAAACTTATAACAATGTTAGACAGTTTTGAAGTATTAAATTTTGCATAATAGTTGTTCTATTATAAAAAAATACGGGATATAATGGTTGTTATTTGTGCACTTTTCCATTAATTCTTCAATGGCCAGTGGAAGGTACACTGCCCACCTAAAATGGAATTTTATCAATGTACACATACAGAAAAATGTTAATATTATTAATTCAAGTAAGATTAACTACTGTTTTCTCTAGTTTTACCAATATTAATTTTGTTCTTTAATGAGTATTAATAAAATTTCATTTTTATTAATACTCATCATCTTTAAGATGTACTTTAAGTGGCTTTTGCAAACATTTTAATACATATCTAGAATTATGGACACCATGGAAGATTGAATCATGTTCTTCTTGAAACTAGCTCAGTGTGCTTTAGAAGAGCATTGCTGCTAAATTAGTTTATAACTAAAGACAATTAAATGCTGGATTAAAAACTAATCAGAATTCTAAGTTTATTAGTACATAACTCTACTACAAATTGTTTATTGTTCTTCATTTCATAAGTTTGTTCATTTTATTGTATTGTATATTGTATTTTATTTTCTCAAATTATTTCACTTGCATGAAAAAGTTTACAAGAAATATAATATATTCTTTACATCAACTTTGTAATCAGTATAAGTCTGAGTAATTTTTCTTTTGCAAATATTTAAAATACAAATACATTTTCAAATAATACAAATAATAAATATTGATTTAAATCATTAATTCAAAACATTTGATTTAAATCTTAACAGTCTTATTTTAAGGTAAAAGCAAAAATATTACTTTTCATCATCATCATCATCATCATCCCATCCATAGTAATTTGTGCAATCAATCACCATGGTCTTCGTTGTCGTCGTCGTCGTCTTCTCCTTTGTCGTCGTCGCCGTCTTCTCCTTCGTCGTCGCCGTCTTCTCCTTCGTCGTCGCCGTCTCCTTCGTCGTCGCCGTCTCCTTCGTCGTCGCCGTCTCCTTCGTCGTCGCCGTCTCCGTCGTCGTCGCCGTCTCCGTCGTCGTCGCCGTCTCCTTCGTCGTCGCCGTCTCCTTCGTCGTCGCCGTCTCCTTCGTCGTCGCCGTCTCCTTCGTCGTCGCCGTCTCCTTCGTCGTCGCCGTCTCCGTCGTCGCCGTCTCCTTCGTCGTCGCCGTCTCCTTCGTCGTCGCCGTCTCCGTCGTCGCCGTCTCCTTCGTCGTCGCCGTCTCCTTCGTCGTCGCCGTCTCCTTTGTCGTCGCCGTCTCCTTCGTCGTCGCCGTCTCCTTCGTCGTCGCCGTCTCCTTCGTCGTCGCCGTCTCCTTCGTCGTCGCCGTCTCCTTCGTCGTCGCCGTCTCCTTCGTCGTCGCCGTCTCCTTCGTCGTCGCCGTCTCCTTCGTCGTCGCCGTCTCCTTCGTCGTCGCCGTCTCCTTCGTCGTCGCCGTGTCCTTCGTCGTCGCCGTCTCCTTCGTCGTCGCCGTCTCCTTCGTCGTCGCCGTCTCCTTCGTCGTCGCCGTCTCCTTCGTCGTCGCCGTCTCCTTCGTCGTCGCCGTCTCCTTCGTCGTCGCCGTCTCCTTCGTCGTCGCCGTCTCCTTCGTCGTCGCCGTCTCCTTCGTCGTCGCCGTCTCATTCGTCGTCGCCGTCTCATTCGTCGTCGCCGTGTCCTTCGTCGTCGCCGTCTCCTTCGTCGTCGCCGTGTCCTTCGTCGTCGCCGTGTCCTTCGTCGTCGCCGTGTCCTTCGTCGTCGCCGTCTCCTTCGTCGTCGCCGTCTCCTTCGTCGTCGCCGTCTTCGTCGTCGTCTTGTCCTTCGTCATCGTTGTCATCTCCGTCGTCGTCGTCTTCGTCGTCGTCGCCTTCTCCTTCGTCGTCGTCTTCGTCTTCTCCGACGATGTCATCGTCTTCCCTTTCGTCATCGTCGTCTTCTCCGTCGTCGTCGTCTTCCCTATCGACGTCTTCTTTTTCTCCTTCGTTTTCTTTTTCTCCGTCGTCTTCGTCTTCTCCGTCGTCTTCTTCACCTTCGTCGTCGTCTTCTTCTTTTCCTTCGTCGTCTTCTTTTCCTTCGTCGTCGTCGTCTTCTTTTCCTTCGTCGTCGTCGTCTTCTTTTCCTTCGTCGTCGTCTTCTTTTCCGTCGTCATCTTCTTTTCCGTCGTCTTCTTTTCCGTCGTCGTCTTCTCCTTCGTCGTCGTCTTTTCCGTCGTCGTCTTCTCCTTCGTCGTCGTCTTCTCCTTCGTCGTCGTCTTCTCCTTCGTCGTCGTCTTCTCCATCGTCGTCGTCATCTCCATCGTCGTCGTCTTCTCCATCGTCGTCGTCTTCTCCGTCGTCGTCTTCTTCGTCGTCGTCTTCTTCTTCGTCGTCGTCTTCTCCTTTGTCGTCGTCTTCTCCTTTGTCGTCGTCTTCTTCGTCGTCGTCGTCTTCTTCGTCGTCGCCGTCTCCTTCGTCGTCGCCGTATCCTTCGTCGTCGCCGTGTCCTTCGTCGTCGCCGTGTCCTTCGTCGTCGCCGTGTCCTTCGTCGTCGCCGTGTCCTTCGTCGTCGCCGTCTCCTTCGTCGTCGCCGTCTCCTTCGTCGTCGCCGTCTCCTTCGTCGTCGCCGTCTTCTTCGTCGTCGTCTTGTTCTTCGTCATCGTTGTCATCTCCGTCGTCGTCGTCTTCTTCGTCGTCGTCTTCTCCGTCGTCGTCGCCTTCTCCTTCGTCGTCGTCTTCGTCTTCTCCGACGATGTCATCGTCTTCCCTTTCGTCATCGTCTTCTCCGTCGTCGTCGTCTTCCCTATCGACGTCTTCTTTTTCTCCTTCGTTTTCTTTTTCTCCGTCGTCTTCGTCTTCTTCGTCGTCTTCTCCGTCGTCTTCTTCACCTTCGTCGTCGTCTTCTTTTCCTTCTTCTTCTTCTTTTCCTTCTTCTTCTTCTTTTCCTTCGTCGTCTTCTTTTCCTTCGTCGTCGTCGTCTTCTTTTCCTTCGTCGTCGTCGTCTTCTTTTCCTTCGTCGTCGTCGTCTTCTTTTCCTTCGTCGTCGTCGTCTTCTTTTCCTTCGTCGTCGTCTTCTTTTCCGTCGTCATCTTCTTTTCCGTCGTCTTCTTTTCCGTCGTTGTCTTCTCCTGCGTCGTCGTCTTTTCCGTCGTCGTCTTCTCCTTCGTCGTCTTCTCCTTCGTCGTCTTCTCCTTCGTCGTCGTCTTCTCCTTCGTCGTCGTCTTCTCCATCGTCGTCGTCATCTCCATCGTCGTCTTCTCCGTCGTCGTCTTCTTCTTCGTCGTCGTCTTCTTCTTCGTCGTCTTCGTCGTCTTCTCCTTTGTCGTCGTCTTCTTCGTCGTCGCCGTCTCTTCGTCGTCGCCGTCTCCTTCGTCGTCGCCGTGTCCGTCGTCGCCGTGTCCTTCGTCGTCGCCGTGTCCTTCGTCGTCGCCGTGTCCTTCGTCGTCGCCGTGTCCTTCGTCGTCGCCGTGTCCTTCGTCGTCGCCGTCTCCTTCGTCGTCGCCGTCTCCTTCGTCGTCGCCGTCTCCTTCGTCGTCGCCGTCTCCTTCGTCGTCGCCGTCTCCTTCGTCGTCGCCGTCTCCTTCGTCGTCGCCGTCTTCTTCGTCGTCGTCTTGTCCTTCGTCATCGTCATCTCCGTCGTCGTCTTCTTCGTCGTCGTCTTCTCCGTCGTCGTCGCCTTCTCCTTCGTCGTCGTCTTCTCCATCGTCGTCGTCTTCTCCGTCGTCGTCTTCTTCGTCGTCGTCTTCTTCGTCGTCGTCTTCTTCGTCGTCGTCTTCTCCTTTGTCGTCGTCTTCTCCTTTGTCGTCGTCTTCTTCGTCGTCGTCGTCTTCTTCGTCGTCGCCGTCTCCTTCGTCGTCGCCGTGTCCTTCGTCGTCGCCGTGTCCGTCGTCGCCGTGTCCTTCGTCGTCGCCGTCTCCTTCGTCGTCGCCGTCTCCTTCGTCGTCGCCGTCTTCTTCGTCGTCGTCTTGTTCTTCGTCATCGTTGTCATCTCCGTCGTCGTCGTCTTCTTCGTCGTCGTCTTCTCCGTCGTCGTCGCCTTCTCCTTCGTCGTCGTCTTCGTCTTCTCCGACGATGTCATCGTCTTCCCTTTCGTCATCGTCGTCTTCTCCGTCGTCGTCGTCTTCTCCTTCGTCGTCGTCTTCTCCATCGTCGTCGTCTTCTCCATCGTCGTCGTCTTCTCCATCGTCGTCGTCTTCTCCGTCGTCGTCTTCTTCGTCGTCGTTTTCTCCGTCGTCGTCTTCTTCTTCGTCGTCGTCTTCTTTTCCGTCGTCGTCTTCTCCTTCGTCGTCTTCTTCGTCGTCGTCTTCTCCTTCGTCGTCGTCTTCTCCATCGTCGTCGTCTTCTCCATCGTCGTCGTCTTCTCCGTCGTCGTCTTCTTCTTCGTCGTCGTCTTCTTCTTCGTCGTCGTCTTCTCCTTTGTCGTCGTCTTCTCCTTTGTCGTCGTCTTCTTCGTCGTCGCCGTCTTCTTCGTCGTCGCCGTCTCCTTCGTCGTCGCCGTCTCCTTCGTCGTCGCCGTGTCCTTCGTCGTCGCCGTCTTCTCCTTCGTCGTCGCCGTCTTCTCCTTCGTCGTCGTCTTCTCCATCGTCGTCGTCTTCTCCATCGTCGTCGTCTTCTCCATCGTCGTCGTCTTCTCCATCGTCGTCGTCTTCTCCGTCGTCGTCTTCTTCTTCGTCGTCGTCTTCTTCTTCGTCGTCGTCTTCTCCTTTGTCGTCGTCTTCTCCTTTGTCGTCGTCTTCTTCGTCGTCGCCGTCTTCTTCGTCGTCGCCGTCTCCTTCGTCGTCGCCGTCTCCTTCGTCGTCGCCGTGTCCTTCGTCGTCGCCCTGTCCTTCGTCGTCGCCGTGTCCTTCGTCGTCGCCGTGTCCTTCGTCGTCGCCGTGTCCTTCGTCGTCGCCGTGTCCTTCGTCGTCGCCGTCTTCTTCGTCGTCGCCGTCTTCGTCGTCGTCTTCTTTTCCTTCGTCGTCTTCTTTTCCTTCGTCGTCGTCTTCTTTTCCTTCGTCGTTGTCGTCGTCGTCTTCTTCTCCGTCGTCGTCGTCGTCTTCTTCTCCGTCGTCGTCGTCTTCTTCTTCTCCGTCGTCGTCGCCTTCTCCTTCGTCGTCTTCGTCTTCTCCGACGATGTCATCGTCTTCCCTTTCGTCATCGTCGTCTTCTCCGTCGTCGTCGTCTTCCCTATCGACGTCTTCTTTTTCTCCTTCGTTTTCTTTTTCTCCGTCGTCTTCGTCTTCTTCGTCGTCTTCTCCGTCGTCTTCTTCACCTTCGTCGTCGTCTCCTTTTCCTTCTTCTTCTTCTTTTCCTTCTTCTTCTTTTCCTTCGTCGTCTTCTTTTCCTTCGTCGTCGTCGTCTTCTTTTCCTTCGTCGTCGTCTTCTTTTCCGTCGTCATCTTCTTTTCCGTCGTTGTCTTCTCCTGCGTCGTCGTCTTTTCCGTCGTCGTCTTCTCCTTCGTCGTCTTCTCCTTCGTCGTCGTCTTCTCCTTCGTCGTCGTCTTCTCCATCGTCGTCATCTCCATCGTCGTCTTCTCCATCGTCGTCGTCTTCTTCGTCGTCGTCTTCTTCTTCGTCGTCTTCTTCTTCGTCGTCGTCTTCTCCTTTGTCGTCGTCTTCTTCGTCGTCGCCGTCTCCTTCGTCGTCGCCGTGTCCTTCGTCGTCGCCGTGTCCTTCGTCGTCGCCGTGTCCTTCGTCGTCGCCGTGTCCTTCGTCGTCGCCGTGTCCTTCGTCGTCGCCGTGTCCTTCGTCGTCGCCGTGTCCTTCGTCGTCGCCGTGTCCTTCGTCGTCGCCGTCTCCTTCGTCGTCGCCGTCTCCTTCGTCGTCGCCGTCTCCTTCGTCGTCGCCGTCTTCTTCGTCGTCGTCTTGTCCTTCGTCATCGTCATCTCCGTCGTCGTCGTCTTCTTCGTCGTCGTCTTCTCCGTCGTCGTCGCCTTCTCCTTCGTCGTCGTCTTCGTCTTCTCCGACGATGTCATCGTCTTCCCTTTCGTCATCGTCTTCTCCGTCGTCGTCGTCTTCCCTATCGACGTCTTCTTTTTCTCCTTCGTTTTCTTTTTTCTCCGTCGTCTTCGTCTTCTTCGTCGTCTTCTCCGTCGTCTTCTTCACCTTCGTCGTCGTCTTCTTTTCCTTCTTCTTCTTCTTTTCCTTCGTCGTCGTCGTCTTCTTTTCCTTCGTCGTCGTCTTCTTTTCCGTCGTCTTCTCCGTCGTCGTCTTTTCCGTCGTCGTCTTCTCCGTCGTCGTCTTCTCCTTCGTCGTCTTCTCCTTCGTCGTCGTCTTCTCCATCGTCGTCGTCTTCTCCATCGTCGTCGTCTTCTCCATCGTCGTCGTCTTCTCCATCGTCGTCGTCTTCTCCATCGTCGTCGCTTCTCCATCGTCGTCGTCTTCTCCATCGTCGTCGTCTTCTCCGTCGTCGTCTTCTTCTTCGTCGTCGTCTTCTCCGTCGTCGTCTTCTTCTTCGTCGTCGTCTTCTTTTCCGTCGTCGTCTTCTCCGTCGTCGTCTTCTCCTTCGTCGTCGTCTTCTTCGTCGTCGTCTTCTCCTTCGTCGTCGTCTTCTCCGTCGTCGTCTTCGTCGTCGTTTTCTCCGTCGTCGTCTTCTTCTTCGTCGTCGTCTTCTTCTTCGTCGTCGTCTTCTCCTTTGTCGTCGTCTTCTTCGTCGTCGCCGTCTTCTTCGTCGTCGCCGTCTCCGTCGTCGCCGTCTCCTTCGTCGTCGCCGTGTCCTTCGTCGTCGCCGTCTTCTCCTTCGTCGTCGTCTTCTCCATCGTCGTCGTCTTCTCTATCGTCGTCGTCTTCTCCATCGTCGTCGTCTTCTCCATCGTCGTCGTCTTCTCCGTCGTCGTCTTCTTCTTCGTCGTCGTCTTCTTCTTCGTCGTCGTCTTCTCCTTTGTCGTCGTCTTCTCCTTTGTCGTCGTCTTCTTCTTCGTCGCCGTCTTCTTCGTCGTCGCCGTCTCCTTCGTCGTCGCCGTCTCCTTCGTCGTCGCCGTGTCCTTCGTCGTCGCCGTGTCCTTCGTCGTCGCCGTGTCCTTCGTCGTCGCCGTGTCCTTCGTCGTCGCCGTGTCCTTCGTCGTCGCCGTGTCCTTCGTCGTCGCCGTGTCCTTCGTCGTCGCCGTGTCCTTCGTCGTCGCCGTGTCCTTCGTCGTCGCCGTCTCCTTCGTCGTCGCCGTGTCCTTCGTCGTCGCCGTGTCCTTCGTCGTCGCCGTGTCCTTCGTCGTCGCCGTCTCTTCGTCGTCGCCGTCTTCTTCGTCGTCGCCGTCCTTCGTCGTCTTCTTTTCCTTCGTCGTCTTCTTTTCCTTCGTCGTCGTCTTCTTTTCCTTCGTCGTTGTCGTCGTCGTCTTCTTCTCCGTCGTCGTCGTCTTCTTCTCCGTCGTCGTCGTCTTCTTCTTCTCCGTCGTCGTCGTCGTCTTCTTCTCCGTCGTCGTCGTCTTCTTCTCCGTCGTCGTCGTCTTCTTCTTCTCCGTCGTCGTCGTCGCCTTCTTCTCCGTCGTCGTCTTCTTCTCCGTCGTCGTCGTCTTCTCCATCGTCGTCGTCTTCTCCGTCGTCGTCGTCTTCTTCTCCGTCGTCGTCGTCTTCTCCGTCGTCGTCGTCGTCTTCTTCTCTGTCGTCGTCGTCTTCTTCTCCGTCGTCGTCGTCTTCTCCGTCGTCGTCGTCTTCTTCTTCTCCGTCGGCTTCTTCTTCTCCTTTTCCGTCTTCTTCGTCGCCTTCTCCTTGATCTCTTTTCCTTCTTCTTTGCCATCTTTATCTTTGTCTTCCAAAAGGAAGAAGAAATTCCAATCAACTCAGAATAAGACAGAGAAGCCAGAACAGGCAAACATGCATAATCCTGGAAAAGAAGGAGAAGATTGATTGCAGAAATAACTAGGGATAGGATGATGATGAAAAGTCATCTTTTAATCTTTTACCTTACATTGCTTGTTAGCACAGTTGTCTGTTCTGCATTACAACAAAACAGAATAAAGCATTTGTATATTTCATTTTTTGTTTTCAGCTAATAAGTAATTATTTACATTTTTCGGGATTAATTGAGTATTTTTCATGGATTTGATACACTTTCTCATAATTTTCAACCATATGTGTGAACTTACAAAATTTTTATCTCTAGATTGCAACTTTATGGCCATGGCCATGGTCACTTGTCAGAAGTCATTTCAGGCTGAGCCAACCCACGACCAATTGTTCAAAGGCCTCAATGTTACATATAAGCACATACACTGCTCAGTGCTGTCAGAACTACTTTGATACCTTTGCCAAAGGCTGAGCATGGCCCCTTCTGAAGGGTCCACAATCACTGTGGCTGTGAAGTGGAACTGACACAGAAAGAAATCCTCTCAGTGATGTGGTGACTTGCAGAGAGTGTTTTTCCACATGTTGAAAATAAAACCACCAACAAGCATATTGTTTCAAAGGGTTAGTGATTTTGGAAAAGATGTAACTGACAGGTGCATATTATTTTGCAAATTGCGAAATGTTAAAGTAAGTGCTGAAAATGCAGCATGTTGGACAAGAAAAGCAGTCTCAAATCTGAAAACCAGAAACTATTCACAACTTCTTCTTCTAGAGCAAAGTTGTAGTGCTTTCTCCAACACGTCTTACGTGTGAGGTGATTATGAGTATTAATGTACCTTTCAACAACTCAGTCACCTAAGGTTACGAGATTTTCTGGGGCATGTACTGCACATACTATTCCAGAAGAAACAATACTTCGTAAGATTTACTTGGGCTGATGTTATGAGGATACAATGCAAAGAATTAGAGGCAGTATTGAAAACTAACTGCTCTTTGTTTCATTTGATGAGGCCATGAATATCCAAGGAGGTTTTGTTTCCAATGATACAGTTGGAACACTCAAAGTGGTTGACCCTGGATAATTATTTTTTTTCTCCTCTGATTTTTGGAGAAAACCAATCGCTCAGCAATGTGTAAATTATTTGCCAAGAGCTTGTGTTTATTATATCTTTAAGGTATTCAGCATAACAGTATTGCCTTTCTGTGACAGATGGTACACTATATATGATGAAGGTATCTTAAGCAATTAAGAACTTTTACACAAAAATGTTAAAGTTATGTGCCTTGCACACTTCTTCCACAGAACATCAAAAGAGATGAGAAGAATATCCCTAAAATACATAAATTTTATTTAAACACAAACATTAAAGTCCCATCCATAATACAATTTCATGAACTGACTCTAGATATACCCTTGTCACCACAGTCTGTTATAATAAGGGGTAAGTGGATAAATGCAGCAATGTATTATTGTGACAACTGCAATGTGGTTAAGACTGTAGTTGATAGTTTTAATGAAGAAGAGGCAGCTTCAATCAAAATTTGCCAGGAATTGCTGACAAAACATGATTCACTGGGATCCTTGGCATACATCAAAAGACATTTAGGATTCTTACCAAAACTATAAATTATTTAGTGGAAAAACAAGGAGAACCTACGATATCAGTTCTTTATAAAGTTCAAGTTCAAATTGACTTTTAAAACTGACAAGGACATGTAGGTCAAGCTGTATGCAAGCAACTGAACATGTTCTGGACAAAAAAGTGGGTTATCAAACTTTGTGCAAATTTTCAAAAATTCTGCAAAGTAAAGAATTTAATACAGTGGATATGAAGAAGAATTTTCACCTAGAGATCTCATGAATTTCAGATTTGCCTGTGAATCATCAGTTGACACTGAACAAACTTCTCTAGTATAAAAATGTTGTGGCATATAATTGTAGAAGTTTCAGGAATTTTGCAGAAATTGCAGGAATTTTGAAAATCTGCAGATGAACAATGGTAAATTCTGCTATGCCGAATGCAGAAGTAAGCTCTTATCTTCCACTGATGTAGTTGTAGACAAAAGTGGAGAAATAATTTTTTTGAGAAAAGTGGAGCCCAAAACTATTTTTTTTATTATTAAAAATGTATTTTAACTCTTATGTAAGTTCAATCAAATATTTAGGTCAATTTTTATATATTTTATGGCACTTTTTTAAATTAAATTTTAGGTTATTTTAATGACCATTTTTGTGATTTTTTGGGGTCATCAACATCCCATCTCTAGAAATCACATTTACTTGGTTTTCATGAGGGTCTCTAATGCAGGCATGTCAGCAGGCTCGGAGGACTCAGCCAGCCAAGCGTGTAGCAGTAGTGTGCTGAGTGAGTGCAGTGATGAAGCTGTGGGCTGTGGGGGCACTGGAGCAGGAGGGCCAGTGGTGGGTCGGCGTGCTGAGAGGGAGCTACGGTCAGGGGCTGGAAGTCGCAGCAGTGGAGGCAGTGGTGCCCCACCAGGGCCACGCTCGGACGGGTCTGACTCGGATGACTCAGACTGGGAGGCCTATCAGGTACTTCTTGAAAATTCATTCCTTGTGCTAGAAAGTATCCAAACTTATACTTGCTCTCAGAATGCAAGGCTTCACTTCAAGTAGTTCACTGATCTATATTTTAAATTTTGTCACACTGGTTTGATGCTACTTCTGCATATATGTTCTTTGTGTGTATGTAAAAATTCACTTATACATTCTTCAAGGGACTTAAGAGAAAAAAATTATAAGTGAGAAAAACACTCAACTAAAATCGAATATTATGAGCAGTGTAAATTAACACTATCTTTTGCGAAACGGCACAGGCCAGGCGTAGGCACACGCGGTGGAAAAGATAGCACTGATATTTGCACTTTAACCAGCCAGTCCTCTAGGCCTGTGACACACAATAAATAAATAAATAAATACATAAATAAATAAGTAAATACATAAATAAATAAATACATAAATAAATAAATGTCTTTATTTGTGGTGAGGCTCAGGCCATTTAGCCTGCTCTTCCACCTAACCACTTTCAAAATTTTATTACATTAGTGCATAATAGAAGGAGGTCATTCAGTGAGAAATACATACGCAAATTGGGAAAATAGCAGCGTAACGTAGAAGACAGGAATGAAAGCAAGGGAGGAAAGAGTTGGTGAAGGAGGAATGCTGAATGCTGTCACAGCATTTGTATGTTTAAATTTATCAATTTCAAGTTAGGGGTGTAAATTAAAAATTAAATATATAAAATTAAACACTACGAGATTTTACTCAAAATTTGGAGAAATTATCTTTTTGTGACTAGGCAAGTTACATATTGAAGAGGATTTGAAAGAGATTGTATAAATCGGTGAGGTATTAATATGTACTTCTAATTGTTTCAAAGAGATTTTAGTAGCAGCTATGATAGCGTACGTATTACTGAAAAAAACCTAAATGAAATAAAAGCAACACACAAGCTTTGCGTTTACGCGCGTCGCGTAACACTGATGATAATGTATCTTTCGCGAAACGGAACACGCTCTCTTGGCGACTCGCATTGTTGCCAACGCGCACCGCCTACCGGCCATTGCGTGTTGAATGCTATGAACACGCACGTTATCTTGACGTGGGTGTAGCTTGCGCTGTGGGCACAACGCACATCGCACATCGCCGAGAATCCTCGTATGCCGCCGTTTCTTATAACAATTAATTCGTTAATCTACGATGCGCGTAAAGTAACTCTTGTGCGCAGGGATCGACGCACGTTTGCACAGCTGATGTTACGTGCGTTAGGTGACGCGCGTCAACGCAACACTCGTGTGACAGGCCTAAATGTCATAAGTCTTTGATTCCCTTGAGTTTCAATATTTCCTTTAAATGCGCCGAATTTGTATCGTGTTATGTTGGTGAACACTGAAACTGCACCGGACAACACTAGCGTCCATATTTTACTTTCCCGTATACGTACGTATATGTGGAGTATTTACGTAGTATAGGGTAAGTTATGTAATACTGCGCGAAAAAAACGGTGGATTTTCGATAGAAAAACTCTTATTACTGGGCCGTGGTAACGATAAAGTGGATAAATCCAGTTGCTAAATTTAGAAAAAATCCTCCAGCACGTGTTGCAGCGAAATTCCAAGTTTTATACGAGTAGCTCCTTGATATCGAAAAATTCGACTGACGGCAAAACGTCTGTCTGCCCGTCTGTCTGTGAACAACACTAACGAGTAAACCGTTCAGCCGATTTTCTTCAAAATTGATATGCCCCGATCGATCTGACTGATCTCGTGGCCCTTGAATCTGAAACCGATATATTAATTTTGGGTGATGCTTTACATGAAGTCTATGGGACATTTTCAAAATGTTCGAAAAAATGACGCCAAACAATTTTGACAAAATTTTGTTGTTGGATAGTCTAATGGTCATTTAAGAAAATGGCGCAGGTCTCATGTTGGTTGACCCGTCGAGGTGGGTCGGTCCACGTTCTGACAGGGGGATGCAGGGAGGGCTCTCAAGTATTCCTTTCTTTCACCAGTCATCTTTCTTCTCCCCCATCGTTCATGTTTGTTCTTTTATAACATCCTGTCTCTTTGCTTCCCCTTCTATTTTATTGCCCCCCCCCCGTATGCTGAACGCCCACCCATGTATTTGCCGTGCACGGCGACCCTCAGAGGGAATGTGCGTCCTGGCAGTTGAGGGATCTGTATGTTTCTCAACTAGTCCTGATGCTACTTTCTGCTAAGGGATACGTTGTTTATGTCTTTGGGGGAACATTCCTTGTAGGTTTCAACACTCGCTTTGGCCTCGAACTCTTCTAGACGGGCAGTCGGTTGATAATCCACTCCGGATCAATCGGCTCGATCTAGGTCTTGTATGGAACTCCAGGGTGAGCAGGGGATCCACGGTGGGGCAGCGCTGTGACGTCCCCCGGCTATATCTCCGTGTCAACCCTGGCACTCCAGTGAGTGTTATTGGACTCCGTGGTGGGTGGGGAGCATGGAGACGAATCCGCTTCAATCCTATGGACCAAATACGTAACAATCCCCTTGCCCTCTTCCGCAAGGAAGAGGCGATGTGATCGGACGATAGATTTTAATAGCTTTTTCCTTCGGGAGGAGGGTAGATCAAGAAAGCCTCAGTTTCTCGGGATGTCATGTGTTGAAGTAGAGAAAACGTTTAAAAGTGTCAGTGCAGTCCACCTCGCAAGAGCCATTGAGGACAGTTATGGGAAACTCCAAGCGGTCGTGCGACAAAGAAATGGTACTATTCTTTGTGATGCGCGCACCGACGAGCAGATAGACAAGGTTATTGAAACTAAGCAGATTGCCATCCTCTTAAGTGGAACCTACGTAAGAGAGTGGTCAATCACGAAAACATGATCCGAACCCCTGTTCATTACCACTCCGCTGTGTAAACTGTGAAGGAGACCATGCGGCCAACTCGAACAAGTGCCCCACATATCTTACACAGAGGGAGATCCAGAAGATTAGAGTGGCAGAGAAAGTATCTTTTCCGGAGGAAGCGAAATGCCGATACCTGGCGAAGAAACCTGTAGAACTCAGGTGTTATTTCTCTAGCAGTCTGGCGATCACCGTGAAAGCAACGACGAGATTTTACCTGCTACTCCCCCAGTAGCTCACATCTGTTGCCAGGTATCTTCAATGGACTTGTCTTATGAGACGTCGCCTCTGCAAGGTGGGAAAATAATAATTTCCTCAAAATACAAAACACCACTCAAGAAAGCAGACGAAGTCGGACCAAGAATCCACTTCGCGCAAGAAGGTTGATGTCACCCAGCCTTCTGGCCCGGACAAGCAAAAATTGATAGATCCTCCAATCTCCGAACACCTACCCCGACCCCTGAGACTCGCTCAGAGCGATCTCTCAGCCTGTCGAGCGGTGGATGAGTAATCATCGGAAGAAACTTCAGCCGGCGCGGAGACTCGCCCCTTCGGGCAGCAGAGGCGGAAAAGGGAAAATGAGAAGAAAAAGTATCCTTAACTACGACTCTCTTATCGTGGAACCTTAATGGATTTTCTCTCCGCGACGGGACGAATTAAAACTTGTCCCGTAATACGTCCTCAATTTTTTGTTTACAGGTTGCGCATCTTGCTCCACCACGTCCTCTATACTTTCGCGGTTTTACTCCTTGTAGTTGATGTCGATGGCGGCCTCAGTGCTCAAGGTGGAGTTACTAATTTGGTCCAGGATTCGCTGCTTTCTGCAAGAGTCCCCGTTCAGACCGGCCATCAAACAGTATGTGTGCAGGTGTATCTCCCGTCCCTCACACACACTGAATGTAACTTCTATATCCCCCAGGACAAAGGGTGTCGGTCCATGACCTCTAGGTCTAATAAACCAATTGCTCACACCTTTCGTGGTTGTTGATGTAAACGCCCACAGTCCTCTTTGGGGTTCTTCTCGTACTTGTCAAAGGGGTGCTGTTTTCGAATGTCATCGACAACATGAATCTGGTGATTCTCAACACTGAGGAACCAATAAATTTCGCCGTACCTACGAATTCGAGCACGGCTATTGATGTAGCCCTCTTCAGCTCTTCACTTGCTATTGCCATGCGGTGGACCATATTAGCAGATCTCTATGGAAGCGACCATTTTCCCACTATTGTCCTTATCGATCAACTTCGCCGTGGTTTGCTCGGCCCCCTCAATGGATCGTGCAAGGAGTAACATTGTAAAATAATGTTACTTGTCAGATGGTCCCTTCGGAATTGTGGATGAATTGACTGCACATTTAATAGCGCTATACTCTCTGCTGCTTCTATCGCAATTCCGAAATCACCCGGGAAACCGCGACACCCTTGAATGGTGCTCCATAAATGGAGCATGTCAACAGGCATTAAATTCTCTCCTAAATCGATTGGAGTGCGCTTGACAGAATATACCACTTGCAAAGCGATCCAATCCTTTACTTGGGAGGAAATCAGCTTCCATTCGCCGACTCTGCCAGGTTTCTGGAAGCTCTTTTGACAAGTCCCTAACGTGGCGTGCTCATATCCACACACTGCAAACTAGATGCGTCTCCCCCCTCAAACCTTCTTCGAATGATTAGTGGCACGTCATGGGGAGCCGACCGCATTACCCTATTACGGTTGTATAGATCGTGCATTCGCTCAGGATCTCAGCATTGGATTACGGTAGTGAGGTGTATGGTTCTGCCGCTACTTCCACTATTCGATCCATCGACAGCATTCACCACGCTATTATCACCTCTCAAGAAGTGCGTATCGCACCAGCGGTGCGTATCGCACCGAATCGAGTGCTTTCTAGCTGACGCTGGGGAGCCATCCTTAGAAAGAAGGCGAAATATTAGCGCCTTATGGTGCTTAAGTGTGAGGACTCTTTAAGCATTCTTGTCGCCGAATAATCACTCACCCAAAATATGAGTCCTCGTATATTCTTCGAACATCGCTACCCTAGCCCTCAGGTATTCGATTGCGATATCTTTTGCGGGAACTTAATGTCGATCTTCCCACTCCTGTGAAACGCCCAAGTGACTTGATCCGCCCTTGGAAACTCCTCCTCCCCAGTATTGAGTTCAGACTCTCCAATCTTTCCAAACAAATTACTAGTCCTCTGGTTTAGCAGAAGTTTCAGGGTGTTAGGGAAACATATCCTGATCATTTATTCTTGTGCACAGACGGTTCATCGCACGGCGCATCGCATCAAAATGAAAGCCAGAACGCAGTGGCATGTAGTTTTTATCGTATCAGGGCCACCAAATCATATCGGCTTAATTTTCAGTGCAGCATATTAACTGCCAAAATGTATGCAATTCTCGAAGCCCTAAAATACATCGAGTCAACGACGTTGCGGTGAGTAATTCTCTATTCTGATTCTCTCATCTCTCTTCAAGCTGTCCCCGGTTCTTCGTCAGACTACCTGACCCAAATCAATTCAAAACCTGATTCATCGTCTCTATGACCTGATACGTAGTTGGGTTCCAGGCCATGTATCACAGGAAATGATCTGGCCGACCATTCGCCGAAATCAGCTACTCGTAAGACTCGTATTGACATTCCTGCTGTACTATTGTCCAATCTTAAGGATTTCTTGAAACGATCCGGGTTTAGAGTGTGGCACAATGCCCCTTTTAAATGCGATAAAGAATTCTCTAAATCCCTGGCATTCCTCATCTTTCGTCTCTAGGCGTGAGGAAGTCATTTTTAACCCGTTTTCTTATCGGACATTGCCACTTTTCTCGCGCTTTCCTGCTCCGAGGTGAAACTCCTCCCACCTATGACTCATATGGGACGGTTCTTTCTATGGAACCTGTCCTCCTGTACTGTACAGGCTGGTATACATGGTACTGTTTCCATGCAGGTTCTTCGTGTAGTCTATACTTTACGTTTTCTGCATGAAAAAAATTATGAACATGTCCATAATTTTTCGTCTAGAAATCATACAGTTTGACTCCAGCACCTCTAACGGCCGAATCGTTCACTAACTGTAATCGGCCGTGTCCATTGAGTGGTTAGGTGTGTCAAGGTTTTGATTTGATTTATTTAGTCAAAAAACAGTGAAAACTGTATGTGTCATATGAGAAGATTATTTGCGCACGTTTTCTTAAGTTCCAGAATATGACAATTTCTGTCTTACACTTCAACAACAATTTGAAAAATTCTTAAACAAACAAAGCGTGAAAAATACATTTATTTAAATTCAAAGATTAACCAGAAAACACCTTTCTGTCATTGAATTCAGTGTATTCACGTTCTAGAAAATTGTACCAACAATGCAAGATGCGTCTTTTAGTAGCAAATAAAATTAAATAAAATAGCAAATAAAATAAGGTGCGATTATATGAAGTGATATATTGTGATAATACAGTTTTCGTGCAGATTCTTCATGCAGTCCAGACTTTTCGTTTTCTGCATGAAAAATTTATGAACATGTTCATAATTTTTCGTGTAGAAAGCACAATTTGACTCCAACGCCTCTAGGGGCAAAATCGTTCTCTAACTGTAATCGGCCATGTCGATTTTGTGATTAGGTGTGTCTGTAGAGGAGGGGTGTGTCAAGGTGCGATTGTATGAAGTGATATATTGTGATAAGCTTCCTTTTCCCCCAATTCCTGCCTTCCTATTTTTATTCTGTATGTTCCTCGTGGTTAATTAATACTAAATCAAGATGAAAGCCAGAACGCACGTACAGAAATACCACCACTGGAAGTACTCGGACGGCGCAATTCAGTTGTTTCTCGTTAAGACTTCCTAGCGGCGGCTTGTGACGTATCGTGCAGAAAACTTGCAGAAATCGTGCAGACCGTGTATGCGCGACTTTTGTCTTAGAAGCCCGATAAACACTGTACAGTTTTCGTGCAGATTCTCATATATTTTCTGTACAGAAACTTCAAGATCCCAAACTAGATGCCTGTGATCTCGGCTATGATCTTGATTTAGTATTAATTAACCATGAGCATATAGAATAAAAAATAGGAAGGCAGGAATTGGGGAAAAGGAAGCTTATCACAATATATCACTTCATACAATCGCACCGTGACACACCTAATCACAAAATCGACATGGCCGATTACTGTTAGTGAACGATTTTGCCCCTAGAGGCGTTGGAGTCAAACTGTGCTTTCTACATGAAAAATTATGAACATGTTCATAATTTTTTCATGCAGAAAACGAAAAGTCTGCACGAAAACTGTACCGTGTATACCGTCCTTTAGACATCCAGTTTGGGATCTTTTGGGAGTTTTTGTACAGAAAATGCATGAGAATCTACATGAAACTGTACCGTGTATATCGACCTCACGAAATTTGTTGGCAACCGACTAAGACATGGCCTGGGCAACTCGCTACGGGAGGTGCTCGGAGATGACAATTCCTCGCTCTCAAAATGTTTTTGTTTTTGAGGGAACGCGGAGTGTATAATCTTATTTGAAAGATAAGAACAATGTTTTATGTATTTTGACTCATTTACAGCCAATTTTGACTTTTATGATAAATTTTGCGTGTTCGTTTTATATTTTCCTTCTGACATATCTACTTGAATACTGGATGCGGAATTCAATCCCTCCTTTTAGGTTATGTATATGCTTGTAATTAGCGGATAAGTTGCATCTGCAACACTTACTAAATCTATTTTCCTTTAAATACTTCAGCATGGTCGCCAATGACCTTAGTAATTGAAGCACCCAGACCTGCACAACGCCTGCTCCCGCGGGCATTCTGCACTTGCGAGCCGCTCGCCTGCCCGTGGCAGCGCCGAAAGTGCAAGTAGTGGGGAGTAGGAAGCTTTGCGGGGAGGAGAGAAGTCTGACGTAGCACGACGCGGCGCGTACATTGAATGCCTGGGCGTCTAATTATGATCCATGCTTCAAAATTAAATGCCCATTGTTTAAATGGATTATATCTAGTATTTCAAGTTACCAGGGTCATAATTCACTGTTTACGTTCTGTGCACTGCTGTATATCCACCTTTGTATCCACCACTGTATGTATTTTCATTTTCTAATTTTTTAAAGAAATAACATGCTCATTGTGACTCTTAAGCATTATTTTAAAGAAATAGCTTTAAAATATATGTTTATATATAAGAAAAAATATTATTTAATTCTACCTAACACAAAATTGCAATTTAATAATTGATTGTTCACCAGGAATGGTATGATCTCCAAATCATAGAAAAATGAACAAAATCATGAGAGCAATCTGTCTCATCAAGATTGACATAAAAATAGAATATGTGGCAATTCCAAGAAGGGTAATGTTTATAGCACATTTGTGACCATTTTCCCCCATTATGAAGCTGAATAAAGGAGATCAACGAGCAAACTTCTGTCACGATATGTTACGGGCAATCATAAGATAATCATGGGTATTGGTTAAATAGAATGCAAAGGGCTTCATATTTTTATATGATGTCGTAAACGATTCTGCACTCTTGTCAGAAATTAGAACAGAAAATAATCGTGATTTTTTTAAGAACAATATGTTTTTGCTTTGAGAGAACCGTCTTATTCAATTAAACATAGTTAAAAAATAGTTATTGCTGTCATCATCAAACAAAAACAATTCAGTATCACAATTTTGTGTTTAGCACAACACTAAATTTGTGATTACATCGTAGCAAAGCGAATTACATTATAAGCCCTACAAACAATTATAATACTTGGTGTCGAAATCTAATATGTATAATTCGTTGTAGTTTCATTTTCGCCCTGTCGTATATCGAGAACAAACATTTGCAATATAATACAAAAGACTATATTACTTGAACTGTATATGACCGTCATGTTCTTGCCGATTGCTCTTTAAATTTACGCGCTATTTTTAGAATTGCGCATTCTGATTGGTGGACCCCACTCCTAGATTGGGTCTCATTCCCACCCTTCATCGATTTTCTCATTTGCACCCGAGTTGCCCGCACGCAGCTCCTGAGGTCAGTGAAAGTGCAAAATGCTGTGCAGGTCTACTCTAAACCCTTATTAATCAATCATGGTTGTTGAAAACTCTCGATTTTTCGAAAATTGAAAAAATCAAATTTTTTCAGCGTTTTCCTACATCTACAATTATGAAGATACAATTTTTTCCTTAACGAAATGGGTTTACAAAAAAAAAAAAACAAAAAAAAAAAAAAAAACAAAACAAAAAACAAAACAAAACAAAAAAAACAACAGATTTTCAAATAAGGTCATGTTCAATTTTTCAAAAACATGAATATTTTTTTAGAAATTGGGTGTCAAACATAGGCAATTTTCTTTAAACCATTTTTTCTTAAAAACACACACATTATTTTTTTGTTAAATTGAGACCATAGATGCATAAAGGAAGCTTAAGAGAATGGTGCAGGTTTCATGTTGTTAAAATGCCTGATTTTGCAAAAATTTTTTAAAAAATTAAAAATTTGTTGTTGTGTTCCTACAACTACAGTTGTGAAAATACAATTGTTTTCTTAATGAAATGTGCTCATTATAAACAGACCTTCAAATAGGGTCATGTTGAATTTTTTGAAAAGGTGCAGTTTTTCTATAATTTCATGACAAACATAATAGCGTGCTGCAAATTTAGTGCGCTTCAGACAGTTAGATGCTTTGTTTGTTAGAATTTGTATATTATTCATTGTTTGTTTCTTGCATTCAACCTTCTGTTGTACATGTACTCATTATTCTTTTAGAAATTATTTGAAACTTATTTGAAATATCCCGTTGATCTCATGTGAAATTTGTTCCAACAAAACGAGTCCACCTGCTTCACAAGGGCTAGTCCAACCCCTGTGAAGTGCCCTAAAACCTGTCCACATCCTCATTCCTTCCCTATTCTGGCCGCTGGGTAGTGACGCAGGGGCGCGTAGTAGGAGGCGCGTACGCGGAGATGCTACCTGGCGGTCCTCTAGACGACTAACGAGACGTGACAATGACTTCAATTAATGGAGGATTAGTCCCAGAAAGCGCATCAGTAGAGGTTTACTCTGAAAGCGCTAAGCGCTCAACGCCCCGAATGGGGCTTAGGGACGCGTTGCGTCGAAAGGTAGACGCAACGAATGTGTGTGTGTGTATAAAAATATATGAAATAAAGATAGCTCAGGGAATATCGACAATGCAGAAAATGCAACAATGGAATTCCGCTTTGCTCTTTCGAATTTCTGTAAATACATGTCATTGTTGTGGCTTGATATATCTGTATGAAAAGGAGTTATTATTGTCAAATTTGTGTTGATATTTGCATGAAAATATTTAGTTCTCGCATCAAATGCTCTACCAATTGTAGTGAGTAGAGTATTTTTTGCATGGTTTTAGAATACTTTTCTCTAACTGTTGCTAACAATGCATATTCGTAGTTTTAAGCTCATATGTTGGCTATTTTACGTGCATATATTGCCAATTGTAAGTGCAGATTGGCATGCATATTTTAAACTTTTTTAGTGTATGAAGTTCAGAGGTGTAGTTGTATACCATTTAATATCATCTAATCCTTAAAGAAACCTACTGTGTGTTCAGTAAAAGAAAAATGATGAAACAGTGTTGAAACTGTTGTCTAATGACGAAAAGCAGTTCATGAGTGAGCTGCTAGAATTTTCGTAATTATTTTGATATCAATTGCATGTATTCTAGTGACTGTATTAATGTTATTAGCCAGGTGAATTCACATTGTTTTGACAACACTGCATTGGAAACCGTGAGTTACTCACTTTTTGGTTGAATTGGAAGTTTTCAAATAATAGCTAAGATGTTAGTAGCACAGAAAATGCAATATTTCAATATGACATTGCTATTTCCAATAACATAGGAAAGTATGTGCTGTTGCAGCACCAGTAGTTTTGTCCATTATTCCAAAATGGAAAGTTGAAACACCCCAAAGGTTTTTGTTTGTTTGTTTGCGAGCAACATCCAATATGAGAGTTAATTTCACAAACGTTTCTCTAGTTGTGTGGGTAAGTTGTGCACATCAGTGTATGGAAACATGGACTCTTTGCATACTTGTGGTTGGCTTGTGCTCTTTATTGAATTTACTTGTCATCTGAATGCATTAAGTTCAGTCTATTGAACATTGTGGTTCATTATTTATCGTTTACATTGCCATTCATAATGTTTCATAATTCATTTTCATTGTATCTGTGTTTAATATTTTATTTGAATGTTATTTTCATTTACAATTGGTAGCACTAATTACCTGAATAGCCAAATACAAAAACAGTCTTTCAAAAAAAACAACATTACTTTCACTATTTTTTTATCTTTAATCATAATTGAATGACAATTCACAGCTGTTGCTTTGGTCTTCTCTCCTGTACTAAGTGTCTTGAATTGTTGCATTCTGCTACTTGAAAGGGCAAGATGTTCCCTAGTGTTAAAGAACAGGTGTAGTTCTTACACTAGTATGACAAAAATGCTTGTTGATATCAAATAACATTACCTTTGTGTCACTTCTGAGGCTGTTTGGATGAACTTGCAGAAATTTGGATTTGCGGATGCAATTGTAAAGCTGGTTGGCATGCTCTGCTAATCACAAGATGAGCATTTAGTGCAGTTCATAGAACAGCCCATTAGCAAATACTTAAACTTATTGCAAGATGTTTGTTTGTTTGTTTAATATTTTCCAGAAATAACCTTGTGTAAGTAGTGTGGGGAATAGAATGGAAAAAAAATTAAAGAATTTTGTGTACCGAGATGTGATCTTCATTGACTATGAATATGAATATGTTGATGGCAATAAACATTATTTCATTTATATTCTGAACGATTGTGTATACATATGTGAAGTTTGCTTTAGAAATTCCAATAGTGACAAATCTTACTTCGTTCACAAAACAAATACCACAGTTTTGAAAAAATGCAATTTTGCTAATATGAATAAAATGATGCTAAATTAATAACCAAATATACAAAAAGTTTACATAGGAAAATTCTAGAAGCACAAAATGTAGTAGTATTTACAACAATATGATGGTAAAAAGTGGAACTTGACTTGTTTGTACCAGTGAATTAATTCAAATGGCCAAACTGATTTTTTTTTTTTTTTTTGCAATAGGCATACAGCCGGCGAGGTTATACAGGAAGTAGTTCCGAGATGTCAGAAGCAACACTCAGTCTTCTAGCAGATGTGGATGAAGTGTTACCTACAAAGTAAGTGCAAAGTAATTTTCCAGAATTATTTTACAAAAAGTAATTCTTCAGGTTTACTTGCAAAATTAATGGTAGAACTATGTTTCCTTATAGAATCAAATAAGTTTCTGTTTTATATTGTATATAACTAGTAAAATTGATTGTATAAATCTTATTCCAAACAAAGTGAATAGTACCTGCATATAATCCAAGAAATAGTACACAAAATACTTTGAAATACCTTCTATGAGAATAAACTTACCTGTAAATGTTCCTTTGAGATGTATGACTACATTGTGAAAATTGTAATCAGAGTTGGGCAGTATTTAAATTCTTGTATTGGAAATACGTATTTTAAAAACATTTTATATTGAAGAAATGCAATTTTGAGTTTTTTGGATGTGTATTTTAGAAATGTATTTAAATACATAAAATAGGTGGATTAAAAAAGAAATACTTTAGATACAGGTGAAGATAACGAGGATTCTTTTTGTTTGATTCTACTAGTGAAAGGACCTCATTGAAACATAAATAAAAGATCCTTTCAGCTGATAAACTTGAATTCTCTTCATTTTAATGATAAATCTAAATCATTAAAGATGCTGGACAATTATCCGACAGTAAAAAAAGGATTTATTCCTTACAACACTGGTTTAGGTTCATCAGCACCAGCCCAACAACTGTTTCCTTTTGTGAGTTTTATACAATAAAAAAGTTAAAATGCAAAATTATTGTATTTACTCTATTTTGAGTATTTGAAGTAATTTAAGTATGTATTTAGCAATTCAAATCTAATGTATTTAAATACTTATTTACAAAGTATTTGGTGAAGTATTGAAATACTAAATGTAAAGCATTTTGCCCAACCCTGATTGTAATATTTGATATGAATAATGTAAAACTAAATCAATTACATGTTAAATGTGAAACTTTTATACTTAAGTGTTTAGAGCGAGATATCCCCTAGTAGACAGAGAGTCCATATTACGTTCAGAAATGCAAGGTAAGTGGGTATTGTGAGACCTACATAAACAAAATAGGGACTCTTATGCTGAGTTTTATTTAATTATAAGAATTAATTTTGTTTCATAGATGGAAAATAAAAATATTTTAATACCACATAAAGACTATCGTTGACTAGTTTCTTAACTAGTACCAACTGATCGCGTGGCCGAGGAATGAAAAATTGAGGCATAT
>JAHLJT010008994.1:0-22263 GCA_031308135.1 Acheta domesticus | reverse complement strand
GCCTCGAGTTAGAAGAGCATTTTTCTCCAACATTTTGTCGAGTTTCTCATGGGCATAACGTATTTTCTGGTAAAGATCCTTCGAACAGCCATGTTGCTTGATAGTTGAGAAGCGATAAGTACGGGAAATTCTTTTCATGGTCCATGTAAGTTAATGCACCATGCGTGGGCACAAAATAATCTTCATATGATCGGAGGAAATTCAACTGAAAAGTAAGCATATGTTGTTTTATAAATACGTTATTTTCAATAATAGCTCTAATAATAATAACAAAAAAATTATTTTTACAACTATAGTGAACCATTCGTCAATGCATCACCACCGCACATGTTGTGCGAAACCATGAATGCAAATGCGGCATACGCGAAATCTGATCGCTTTCAAAAATCACATTATTCGCTCCAGCTTTAACGAGATGTTAGTCATGTAACGCTTAAAGTAGGTGAGCACTTCATTTTCTTATCTAGAGCTTTGCTATAGTCTGTTGTGGTCATGTACGTTTCCTTGCCATCTTTATCGTGAAATGTACATTGCTGCAAATAAAGTATTTTTATTGCACGTAAATAAATTCATGTTTTATTGGAACTTACATCTGGTGGGCAACAATATAAGTTTCGTGGTATCATTAAACATTACGCCCCATTCCTTCGTCGCACAACTGATAACGAAACCATATTTGTCACTATAATCAACCCATTTGGATACCCAGAATAGAAGGCTGCGCTGCTGGATCAGTATTTTCATCGCCCAAATTACGGGCTAGCAACTTTGGCTAAAATATGAAAAATTTACATTACCTGCTTAACAAATAATTAATTATTTAACAAAAGGCGATTCTAATAAACATGAATTTTTTGTATTTACCACGTATTATTTTTTTCTCACCTTGGCGTTAATGAGTTCCGTTTAGTTGCTGATATAGACTTTCTATATCCATACGATAATCTTCATTATGACGAAACACTTTGTGCAGATGCGGTAATAGCATCGTGTAGATTATTTTTGAGGAATGTATGCTCCAATCGCGTATCATCTTTGATGCCGTTCAATTCTAGCAAAGTTTGCGTGGACCTATTATCCTCATTCACTTCAAGTCGAGGAGCCATAGTCAAACAAGAGCTGGGCAAGACATTGGCACTGGCGAACAACTGAGGAACTCAAATGATAGCAGTTTGCCAATGGTTGGGCGCAATTCTGGATTAGATTGCAACATAGAACCAATCATATCTGCAGCGGATTTGCGCAGATAACTAGGGACTCTAAAGAGGTGTAAATAAGATTACTTTAATATTTATTTATCCTGATTTTTGTCCATAGATTTTCACCTGTATTGACACTTTTTTATTTTCTCGTATGTTTCCTTTAATGTTTTGGTCTCAAAAGGGGTTGTCCGACTAATAGCGTATACATAACGCAACAATCGACCAAATGTCTACCTCAAACGAGTGACCTTTTTTGTTGAGTATCTCAGGTGCAATGTAGTTGGGTGTGCCACAAAGTGTCTTTTTGCGTTCTCCTTCGAACTCAACCGCGTTGCAAGACCAAAATCTCCAATCTTCACATGCAGCAGATCATCCAAGAAAAGATTGCCTAATTTGAGATCGCGATGGATTATACGATGATCATGCAAATATTTAACACCCTGAATAATTTGATAGATGTAGTACCGGCACTCATACTCAGTTATAGTTTTACGGCGCTTCTGCAATTCCATCATTGACTAAATAGAAGGCATAGTAGATGTTTAAAACGAACTTTTGCACTTGGAAATTAAAAATTCTAGATATAGAAAACTTACCCGCTTTTTGCATAGCTCCAGCACAATGTAAATATTGAAGCTATCCTCAAAGAAACTATGAAATTTAACAATATTTTCATGATTCAGACTTTTGTGTATAGTGATTTCTTGCGACATTTTTTCTTTTTGATTATGTTTCAACATCAATTTTTTGATACGATTTTGCCTGCGTATACATTGTTGTCTCCACATCCACAATCTCGTAGCATTTTGCAAAGCCACCCTGTGTAATAGAATTTTATTAGTAACGTTTACTTGGCAACCCTGTGTAGGAAGCTTGAGGATCAGCAAAATCAACCACTATATAGCAATATTATTGCACATAAATCGCAATTAGCACTTGTATTCCTATAACATAAAACTAATAGCGTACTATATAAGCCTACCGAGACACCAGCGTGTTTGGCGTATTATTACATTTTTTTGCATATTCATTCCAGTATACTTACTTTTCCAAAAATCTCAGACGCTTGTAGGTGGACCTTGTGGTGTATCATACAGCCGCTCTGGTATGGTCAGACGTTTTATCATCAGTCTTTTGTGCCATCTTGAACAAAGTTACAGCTACTTATACACACACACGTAAATCTAAATCCGCTACCTTTCGTAATCGCTTCACTTAATATTCCCCGGCAAACGCAGATGGCACGAAGAAGATATGCAATATCTATCTACGCCAAATAAAGCAAGCCAGCCGTAAAATATATACAATCACACGCGTTCGTCCTTGCCGCTTATTTATTGATAAATACTAATTAGACAACGTTTATTACTTAACCAATAAGTCAACAATCAATGAAAAATAGAACAGCGGCAATCGAAAGAACGAATTACAATCAACTCAAGCGGCCAAACAAGCGCGGAAGGTAATGGAGGTATGCTTAAAAAATATGATCGCCGAGGATAATGAAAACCGTTTGTGACACAAATTTCAAAATTCGTTTCGAATGACTTTTACGCTCGTATTGCATATAGTTGTCGCACTCCGCTTTTGCGAACCAGGCAAATGCGAATATTGCTTGACCTTCTTTCTTCGAAATTTTCGAAGTTCGCTTGTAAATGCTACGGCACAGGGTTGAGTTTTGCAAGTTAAACTTTGAAAGTGTGTTCGCCGACAAAAAAAATTGTCAAATGTTATTTCTTCTATACAATTATTGTTAATGGAACAAGAGCATAACTTATGTTGTCGGACTTAAGTCAGGCCTTAGAGCAATTCATTTTTGAGTGCAATAAAAAACACCTAGCCGTGAATCTTGCTCTTACATCTCGTTGCCTTCACATGCAAATTTTTTGTTAAGCGAGTCGAACAGTAACGGCGTTATTTTGGTCTTAGCGAATTGGGTGTCAGGCCATATATTAAATTTTCTTTTCTCTCCCAATTTTTCCTTGTATGACCTGTTGTAAAATTCACATTATACGCCGGAAATAAGCGACTTTTTCCCTTTTTATGTTCGTAAGCATGTTCCATTCCATGTATTTCATCAATCTCATAATTTATTTAAAAATCACAAATCCTTAAACAAACAATTAACTGGGTAAACTTTCCATTACTACACAATGTATTGGATGGGTGTTGGAGTTCAAATTTTCACTTTTATGAAAATATTGTTTTATCGCGATTTTAGCCCAAACTTTTACTATTTGTGAAAACATTGTTTTAAGGAAGGCGAAAGGAAAATTTAACTCAAAAGTTCTATCGAACCTCATTTTTGTGTTATTTTCTTGCGAAAGGTGCGTCGTTCTTCAGTTATGTTATACCTGTAATTATTAGCTTTTTGCGCCACTTACTTTCTCCGGTGATGAGGTTCAGGTGGCCATCAACAAGTCGAAATCATCGAAAGCCATTGGCCCTGACGGACTTAAACGCGCTGATGCTGAAGCATCTGGGACCCCTGGGAGTAGGATACCTCACAAGGGTCTTCAATTTGTCTCTGGCCACTCTCATCATCCCTGACAAGTGGAAAGCAGGGAGAGTGGTCCCACTACTTGAAACCTGGGAAACCCGCCAACCAAGGGGAGTCTATCGGCCGATAACTCTCCTTTCCCCAGTAGTGAAGACACTTGAAGCCCTCCTACTCCCACTCTTCACGACCCACCTGGCCCCAGCCCCACATCAGCACGGATTCCGACGAGTGCACAGCACCACCACGGCACTCACCGCCATCAAAACGCCCAGATAAATCGCGGGCTTAACCAAAACCGCCCCTGCGAGAGGACTGTCCTAGTAGCGTTGGACCTGAAAGAAGGCTTTCGACTACAGTCAGCCATTCCACGCTACTAGATGATATTTATCAGTCGACACTCCCGCCAGGGCTGAAGAGGTGGTCCGCGAACTACCTGAGCGGTCGGCACTCGTCAGTGATTTTTCGAGATCAAATATCAAAGCAGAGGAAGATTAAGCAAGGTGTACCGCAGGGTGGTGTCCTTTCACCCTTGCTGTTCAACTTCTACATCTCGAAGCTCCCCCAACCACCAGCGGGAGTCTTCCTGTCTCATACGCTGACGACTGCACGATAATGGCGTCGGGCAATGACATCGATGGCCTGTGTTCCAAAGTGAACAACTACCTCACCGACCTTTCTCGCTTTTTCACTGCGAGGAATCTCCAACTTTCCCCCACAAGTCCACGGCGACCCTTTTCACCACCTGGACAAAGGAGGTCAAGCTGTCCCTTAAGGTAAAAGTCGACGACACACCAATTCCGACTGTGAATAACCCCAAAATTTTGGGTGTAACCTTGACAGCTTTGCTCTCCTTCTCTGCGCACACAACCGCAATTGCCACTAAAGTCCAAAATCGCAACAAGGTCCTCAAATCGCTGGCCGGCAGCACTTGGGGCAAAGACAAAGAACTGTTGCTTTCGACATTTAAGGCAATTGGCCGGCCGGTTCTAAACTATGCTGCGCCTGTCTGGTCGCCTGGAACTAGTGATTCGCAGTGGACTAAAGCTACAGACATGTCAGAATACCGCCATTCGGACAGCGACCGGGTGCCTCCTGATGTCACCCATACAACACCTACACAACGAGGCACAAATGCTCCCAGTAGCTGGAGCACAACAAACTGCTCAGCAAGCAGTTCCTGCTGGGGTGTTACCGCAGGTTTCACCCCTGCAGACACCTGCTTGAGCCTGAGCCGCCTCCCAGGCACGTCAGGAGACACCTCCTAGACTACGCTGACGAAATCCAGGACAAAACTGACCGCAACCTACTGGACCGGACAGTATTCAGACAGTCAATAAACGACATTCACCGGGAGACCCGTTACCACCTTCATGAACTCCCGTCCTGTGAATGCCGTAATCGGAGTCCAACCACCACCTATTGCAGATGAAGAGCTCCAGCTTCCCCGTGAGACTCGTGTAACACTTGGCACAACTTACGTTCTGGATATTGTAGCAGGTTAAACTCCTACTTATCCAGAATTGACCCCGACATACCAAACACATGTCCGGCATGTGAAGGTACCCCCGCACGACACTAACCACCTCTTCACATGCCCCCTTAATCAGACTCATCTAACCCCCCTCTCCCTCTGGACCCAACCCGTTCGAAACAGCATGTTTCCTGGGCCTACCCCTAGATGAGCTAGACGAAGACGACAGATGATATACCTACACTGACAGGGCTAACTATGCTGTTAAAACAACAACAACAACAACAGCTTTTGCAAAAAATAAGCATTTTTAGTTTGTTTAAAGACTGATATTAATTCTTAAAGGTAATTTATATACAAAGTATTATAAATCAAAAGGTTGATCTACGTTTGTCTGTAATAATTTTTAAATTCTGTCCACGTTCTTAGACAATATAAGCAAAACCTTTTGTGGTAGTAATCGAAAATCAACTTAATTAACTTCTCTTCATTTTGTTTGTTTATCTGCAGAGCTGATTTAATCGGTTTTGCAAAATCGGAAAAATAAAATAGCGGTTTTCAAAAGGCGTCACCCTTAGTATTCTATATACCTGGTTGGAAGACTGTTGATGATTTATGATTTTTGCAAGTGGCATTGAACATTAATCATATTTGACATTTGTGAACTGGACAGCTGCAATATACAAACAGACAAGCGATGGAAATGCATCTATGACGAAAATGAAGCGCTATACTCTGCAAGAGCGTGAAATAATTGTGTCGATTTTTTTTGAATAATAATCGGTCGGTTGTGCTGGCGCAGCGTGAATATCAATGTCGATTTCCAGATCGTGTCGCGCCTACTGGACAAACTTTTCGGCGCTTAATTGCTCGACTCGAACAGACTGGAACCACACAAGATCTTGCGGGGCGTGGCCGCCACCGACTGGTCGTTCGGCTGAAAATATCGCGGCTGTGGCTGCTAATTTCGCTGAGAACGAAGAAAACATCAACCAGACGACGAGCCACGCAATTGGGCATCAACAGACGGACCTTACAGCGAATTTTGAAAGAAGTGAAAGACTTACACATATTCCCATACAAAGTGCAACAGTGAACCATTAATGCCTACTGACCAACAGTCGCGTGTGAATTACTGCCAATCCATTATCGATCTCAAGACCAAAGAGCACGACTTTGTGTCAAAAAGTCATCATGAGCGGCGAGGCACATTTCCACTTAAGCGGTTACGTCAATAAGAAAATCTTCGTTTTTGGGGCACTGAAAGTCCGAGTGCGCCGCACGAAGAGCTATCACATTCACTGAAAGCTACGGTGTGGTGCGGCGTTCATGCGGGAGGAGTGATTGGACCGTATTTTTTTGAGGACGACACGGCAATACGGTACCTGTTACTGGCGAACGCTACAGGGCCATGATAAAAGACTACCTACTGCCGGAATTGGAGCGAGGGGTTTAGTGAACAGTGGTTTTTCAACAAGACGGTACATCCGCACACACAGCATGGCCCACAATGGATATTGTGAACGAAGCGTTTCCTGTACGCGTAATCTCCCGTTTTGGCGATTTGTTGTGGCCAGCAAAATCGCCCGATTTAACCATCACAGACTTCTTTCTTTGGGGGTAACTTGAAGTCGCGGGTTTATGCCAACAATCCTCAAACAATCGCAGCCCTTAAGGAGAATATTCAACAGGAATGCGAACAGTTATCGCCGGAAATCTTCAGAAAGTCATGGAAAATGTGATAAAACGGGCACAAATGTGTATCAACACTGGAGGCAGCTACTTGATGAATATCATTTCATCTTAAAGAAAAAATTGTATTCCAAATAAAGATTTGCATCACTCGAAAATATTTTTTTTATTTAGTAAAAAGTTATTCAAAATCAAACTGGATAATTATTTTTATCTACACATTGGAACAGAATAGAATAGAGTAGAAAGAACAAAAAAATCGAAGTCAACCATCAAAAAGCCGTAAGTTGAACAAAGAATTCTGCCAAATTCACAGAGAACCTTCTATTTTCTTTTAACCATGCATTTTATGTTGAAAGGTGATCTCAATTAATATATGAAAAGTTGTTGTTGTTGTTGTTTTTAGAGGAATGGTAGCCCTGTCAGTGTAGGGCATATCACCGGTCATCTTCGTCTAGCTCATCTAGGGGTAGGCCCAGGAAACATGCTGTTTTCGACAGGTTGGATCCAGAAGAGAGGGGTGTTAGATGAGTCGGTTTTAGGGGGCATGTGAAGAGGTGGTTAGTGTCGTGAGGGTATCTTCACATGCTGGACCATGTGTTTGGTATGTTGGGTCGATTCTGGATATGTAGGAGTTTAACCTGCTACAGTATCCAGAACGTAATTGTGCCAGTGTTACACGTGTCTCACGGGGAAGTTGGAGCTCTCCGTCTGCAATAGGTGTGTGGTTGGACTCCGATTACGGTATTCACGGGACGGAAGTTCATGAAGGTGGTGACGCTCCCGGTGGATGTCGTTTATTGACTGTCTAAATACTGTCCGGTCCAGTAGGTTGCGGTCAGTTTTGTCCTGGATTTCGTCAGCGTAGTCTAAAAGGTGTCTCCAGACGTGCCTGGGAGGCGCTCAGGCTCAAGCAGGTGTCTGCAGGGGCGAAACCTATGAAAAGTAATTCACACGAGTTTTTGTTAATTTAAACACTTGCCATTGTTGATTTAGCAGGGTGACTCGAACCCCACGACAGTTGGGCATACGTAACTGGAATGAACCGGATTTATATCTGGCCAAGGACTCTCAATTTAGCAACTATACATTAAAAATACACATGGGTAATGTTTTGTGATGTCACCACTACAACACTTCCTTTTCTCCCCGACAGTTTATTCAACTTTATCGTAAGGACTTTGAATTTAAATCCGGACCAGGACTGCCACTCTAGCAAAATTCCTCAAAAATCGATGGGAAATTTTATAATGTTAAAACAACACACAGATAAGTAATGAGGCGTTTCCCATGACAGCCGTTCTACGTAACCGGAACGACCCGAATTTCAGCATACAACATACATCAGCAGCATTCCTCGTATATGTATAGAACAACAACAACGTAAATAATGAGAGGGTTTTCCCCCATAGAGTTTGTATGCGAATTTCAATGCCGAGTATCTATACGCCCATCCGAATAAATTAGAAGCAATGATTGTTTTACAAACTTAAACTCATAATTCTTATTATTTTTATATTTAATTTTATGTTTTTAATTTTGAATATGTTTTGTATGTATCTCAGATTTTCTTATTTTTTTGTTTTTTAACATTAATTATCAAAGTTGACGCGAGTTTATTTTCGCTTTTCCACAGTCTCACGCAATCAGTATATTTAACTGATTTTAAACATGCTTTCCTTCATTGGCATCATCACCATCATTATTACAATTATTATCATTATTATTACCATTACTAAATACTAAATGTTCCAAATATGACTACATATATGCATTTGTTTACTTTCAGTTTTTTGTTTTTTTTTTTCAGTTTGGGATAATTGGTTGAATGTCATGAATATTCCAAATGCTACCACTATAAATGTATCACTTTAATACATGCAATTTACAAGATAGTTTGTTCGGCATAATTTTTTAGATGAATGCTGGTATGTTGTGATAGATAAGTCTATTGTGCCATGCCCAATGTTTGCATGCATATTTCATGTGGTTTATATGTATGCCTATATACGCAGTGTTGGCTCTTGCTTCAAATTTCACCTTTTCATTATCAATGGTAACTTATTTGTAATCATTATGATTTATATTAGTAAGAAGCAAACAATAGTAGATACTATTTATTGTAGTAGTAGTTTTTGTGGTTTTGTTTCTGTTATCATATATAGTAATACGTTAAATGTACTCATTCATTATTCATGTTTTAATGTTGTTATTATTCTGTTTGTTTTTTTAAGTGAATCATTAATTTAGTTTTTTGTTTGCATTTGTTTTGGGTAATTGGTTGACTGATTGGTACCTCTGTAGTAGTAGTAGTTGTTGTTGTTGTTATAAGTTTTGAATTTGTTTACTGTTTTGCTTTGGAATATGCTGTTTTTTGTTTATTTGTGGTACTTGAGTTTCATTTTAGTTGATCCTTTTGTAGTTGTGTTATTAATTGTGTTTGTTTTTATATCATAAATTTTATATTTTAAAGATAATTTCAGCTTATTGCAGTACTCGTGCATGTGCGTTGCAGTCGTAACCATTCCACAAATTCATCTAACATAACAGGCCCTGAAATGACGGTAAAAACATATTAGTTGGTGTACTCAAACATTAGTTGTAATACTCACATGCTCCATCAATATCGTAGTTCGTCAAATCGTTGTTGATTGTGCGCGAGAACTCAAGTATGTTACACCACTGATCCTTGTTAATAACTTTGTACTTTGATTGATCGAGGAATTGCGCGAAATGCGGGTAGAGTGGCCATGTTTGCCGAGCAGCAAATGCAGCATTGCTTTTGCTGTATTTATATCCATGCTGCGCTGATCGGAATCCTGAAAGTCAACAAACGTTAATTGCGCGAGAAAATCAAAATATTAGTATATATAGCATAAATCAAACTTTTACAAAAATATTAAGGGTAAGGGAATTTTCAAACAATTTTTTTTTTGCATTTTCTTAATTAATGTAATATCTCAAAAATATTTTGTGAAAATTTGAAATGAATCCAACAAATACTTTTTTCGAGTTACTCAACAATTACAAAAAGGCCACTCGGGCGCTTCGGGCGTTCGTATGTTGAAAAAATGGATGCTGCACGTATGAAAGTGCAGATAAGCGCGCTAACGATAACACTCGAGAAGGTAGAAAGCTATGTAGGCAATAGCAAATCGATATTTTGGAAACTGCTATCACGGCTGAAGAACTATTATTATATCTGGCCCAGAATAGATGACGCAGTGTAAGTAATTAAATAATTAGTATAACTCTACATAAATCGATAGCAAAACTTTAAATGCGTTTTTCTCAAAACTATGTTTTTGAATGTCAATCAATGTAACTTAAAAACCGTTGGTAGATTTCAATAAATTTATACTGCTTTTGAAAAACATAAAACACTTATGCCTGATCGAAGTATTTTCGATTTTTTTAAACTATTAATTGTCGGTTTTTGTCTCGAAAATCTAAAAAATATTGCCTGATGCCGCCATATTGTTAATTTTGAAAAAAATCTTCGATCAGGCACAATATTATCTATTAATAAAACTAATTTTCTCTTGGACTTATGATGATCCCGCAAGGGACTTCTGGAGAAATGGGCTCCACACAAACGGGCGACAACTTTACAATAACTTGAGTTTTTTTTTTAATTTTGCTAAAGTCAAGTCGAAATATGATGTATAATGCTATGCTTTAATTTTTGTAAAAAAAAAGCAATTGACTAGCAAAAAAAAAATTGATTGAAAATCGACATTTACTTAGTCTTGTCATAAATTCTGTGACAATTTTACAATACACACGGCGAGAAGAAATTCGCAAAAAAAAGTTTCGTTATTTTTTCATTTTGTTCGCATCTATTCATAAATTATACTCAGTTTCGGGCAAATTTCGCTTGTTAACGTTGGAGTGGGCCGCTAAGGAAAATAGCATTGCAGTGATTGCATTACAAAAGTGTGGTAAAAGTGCAAGTGAGATTTACGAATTGCGGAAAAACTTAATATTTCGAAAATATTGTTTACCGCACGATCAATCGTACTTCCCCAACGTCTTAAGTGACAGACAGAAAAAGAGTGGTCGTCCTCGCGCGGTTCGAACTAGTGCAGCCATAAAAGGCGTTTGAGAAATAATCCGCAGAATTCCCGCTACAGGGCAGAGAGCCATGTTCAGGGTAAAGAATGTGTCGACCAGATCCTTGTCAAGACTAATTAGAGATGATCTCCACATGAAGCTTTCCGTCGCTCAACGGTCATCTTTACACAACGCGCTTAAAGAAAATTAGACTCGCCTGATGCAAGCAGCTTCTTCGGTGGTAGGAGGTCAACGACCATGAAAATATTATTTTCATAGATAAGAAAATGTTCACCGTTGAAGATTTTTAATAAGAAAAACGACAAAATCTATGCTAAAACCTCTAAAGACGTAAAAATGTTGTTCTAAGGGTTAAGCGTGGCTTTCATACAGCCTCCGTAGTGGTTTGGTGGGGAGTGTCTTGTAATGGTGTTACAATACTTCATGTCTGCGAAAAACGGGTTCAAACCGGGACAAAAGTTTACCAGGAGGATGTCTTAGAAGGCGTGGTGAAGTAGTTGAGCAGTACTATATTCAATGGAGAGCGTTGGATATTCTAGCAAGATTCCGCTCCAGCCCATAAGGCGAAAACAACCCAGCAGTGGGTAAAAACAATAATATTCCTGGGTTCATAGCCGAGAAGATTGCTGTCTGTAAGATCTGAATCAACTGATTACACAGTTTGTGGGCAGAATTGGAGAACATAGGCTGTCGAAGACCTCACAGAATTTGGAGAGTCTCAAAAAATCTTTGGTTTGACCGGCGACGTCAATATCCGTAGAAACCGTGCGTGCTGCAATAGCTGAATGGTCTAATCGTTTGAAGTAAAAGCAAATGGGTGACCCATTGAATGAATGGTGAATGGTGACCGGATGAGATTTAATTTTTTTTTTAATATTTACGTGATTAAATAAAACTAATTTCATAAAAAAAGTATTATAAACTTCATATCTATAACGGACTTAACTTGTAACAGAACTTCTGGCAGTTCTAGCCGTGCCAACCGCTGCTCGTCAAGGTATTACCCTGATTTGCATAGATATGTTACTCAAGGCTGAAATCCGTATTATATTAGGCGATTTTAACATTTATAATTTAAGCCTACGGCATGATAGTAGGATAATTTGTATTTGCAAAAGCAAACTCGCAAATCAATTTAAGCGGGCGAAGCCAATGGTATGCCAAGTTTGTTCACTGAATGAAAATTATAGAATTAATAATCGACCATTCGCCCCGCTAAGATAGAACGATTTAATTATCAAAGATATCCCACGACAGTCGACAGTCGTAACCAGAACAACCCGGATTTATATTCGCCAAGGACTGTCACTCCAGCACATTCCTTTTTATGCATAGGGAATGTTTATGCTGCTACAACAACAACCACATCAAAGGTATCCCCTAAATTTGAGGATTATTATTGACTTCTAAAGATAACTAGAACTTCATATCGACGCATAGTGCGGGATGTGAGAACTCCAAACATTCCCAAGACGGCCGGTTCAATGTATCGCAATGTCTCGGCTTTACCTGACTTTCAACGACTGTTGTTTCAACGTTTACCCCTATTAGCATCCGCTAATTGTTGAGAACCTCACAAAATACGAACCCAAATGTTTTTATCATTTTTTTTTTTCTGATGTAAAATAACCTTACCTTGGCAAAATCGTACGCATATCTGTATACGCTTTTGAAGACATTTGGATCGTTGAGTATACTTTTTAAATAGTCTAATTTAGATTGCATTTTTGCAGCAGAATCACATTCCAATTCGGTGAGGCCTTTTAACCATTCACAACGACTAAAGAAGCCCTTTGTGTGGCGCCCATTTTGTAGGCTAACACAAGCATCACAACATTTTCCGGCTCAACGCCAATTCATCGCAGAATTTCTCCATGCCATCAGGACCTGTGTAGTGAATAGTAAACGAAGGGTTAAAAATAAAATACTACCAATACTTACCTAGTGTGTCCGGTTCATCGGGATTTGTGTATTTGCAAAACCAATCGGCACAACGCTTTTGGCTGAAACAATCTTCAGCCTTGATGTGGCGTCTACAAATAAGAAATCGCAATAAGCACATACTATTGCTAATAACGACAAAAATATATATAAGAGTTAAAATATATATATTTTTGTATGTATGTATGTGTGTGTATATAGTTTCAAATATTATTTCAATACTTTTCCATTTGCGCGAAAAAAATGTGTACCAAAATTGGTGAAATAAAAAATACTAATTTTAGTTGAATATAAATGCGCGTAACTAAGTTAGAGACGCGTAGAATAAAAATAAATAAAATAAAATATTCAAGACAAGAAGAAAGTATTGCAGTTTCGATTTTTATTATTGTTTTTGTTGCCTTCCCCTATAAATAGCCACACCACATTAAGCAATAACAAACCAAAACAGCATAAGGCAGCAAACGAAGAGCAGAGTACAAAAAAAAAAAACAAAAGTCACAGTATATCGATGAAGGAACCGTGGAAATTGAAACTATTACAAACACAGAAAAATCAAGAAAATTAGCTATGCGCATGTAAACAGATGATATCATAAAGAGACTATGCAGCGTACCCACGCTCTACTTCAGCACAATGATGGATTCAAATAGAAATTATATTTTAATACGCACTACCCGTGGGCAAAACGAAATGAACGAAAGGCTTAAAAAATATATGCATTTCGCACATTTTCAAACGATTTATCTCTCTGCTAAATGCTGCCCAACTATAATTACAGCTTCCAACAAGATAGGAAGGAATATATGCGTTTCATAGCACTACCTGTTGGTTATACTGATCTTGGGTATCTTCAACTTCATTACTGCACTATGTATAGTACGTAGCTCCAATAGCTTCAACACTTCTACTCGCAAAATTATGACTAACAGCCACAGCGAAATTGCATGTCTATGACACCAAGACTCCATGATGTTATCAGTGAAATAGCAGAAACAATAACAACTCGGCAAAATAACTGATAAAATGCGAATTATACAGTCAGTTATCAATGAAACTGATGTAGAAGTTCTAGACATACGGAGTGCTTTTGCACTTAGCAGGGAGAAAAAATTATTTTTTTTTAAATAAAAGAATTTCGAGTTGAAATACCTGTGAACAATAAAGAATTTCGAGCTAAAATACAAGTAAAAAATAAAAGAATTTCGAGTTGAAATACCAGTAAAAAAAAAGAATTAAGAGTTAAAATACTAGTAACTAAAGTAACTAAAAAAATGTCTATCAACTTTTCAGGATATGATACTCCTCATCATTGTTCGATACGACTAACGGCACAATGATGTGACATTTAAATTTTTTTTGCTTGGAACTTTTTAAAAAATATTTCTGTAATTAACACGTTTAAAAAAAAAACAAATATCATACAGTGCTGTGAAAAACAAGAGCAACAAAAAAGAGTAAGTGATATAAAAAAGGGATTTTCTACACGGTCGCGGCCGCCGTAGCCGAATGGATGGTGCATGACTACCATTCGGAAGGCATATGTTCGAAGCTCCGTGAAACACAAATTCGAAAAAAAGTAGCGGTTGCTTTCGGTGGACAATGCAAACCTCCGAGTGTATTCTGCCATGAAAAAGCTCCTTATAAAACATATCTACCATTTGGAGTCGCTTAAAACTGTAGGTCCCTCCATTTGTGGAACAACATCAAGATGGACGCCACAAATAAGAGAAGGAGCACGGCCAAACACCCAAAAAGGGTGTTTATATGACATATAAGCCAGTTATATAGAATAATTCAAAACCATTACCATTATCTACCAGAGTGGCCAGAGCTAACCGCACAATAAATCTAGAAAAGGTACGATATTTCAAATATCTAAGTTGGTGGATGACTGTGACAAGGAAAGCAAATTAACGACAGAATATCGGAAAATTGGATTAACACTAACCTACAGATACTTTATGTATTCCTATTCATATGACTCGTCTTTAAATGTTATATATGTATGTATGTATATAATAATGTTATTTCTAAGAACTTCTGACCAAAAGTTTAAAATGGGACATTTGACTCGTCATGGTAGGTTTAATGTTATTAATCTAGCTCTTCTTTATGAACGCACAACATGAACTTTTTAAAATATAATATGAAGCACCAACATTTTTTTTTAAATCACTCTAAGGCTATCTGCAATTCGAGTTGTAGGACCGTTTGCGGTCTGCATTAAATTGCTTATTCACTTTTTAACACAAATCAAGCTTGGTAACTGTAAGTGTGAAATCGATTAAAATTTCGAAATGTTTACAAGTACATTATGAGCAAAAAAAAATGTTTGGAGCGCGTAAATGACGGAAATTTTGTTTATCAACTTTATTGAATTTTTTTGCCAGTACCGTGAGTCAGTCTATTTTTTGTGCGACACTTCTTTTTATAAAATTAGACCATTCATGACAACGCTTATCAACGATTTGCTGAATAATTTAGTACAAACTTTCAGCACGTAAACGTAGTAATTAAAATAAATGCCTTATATCGTTGCCTGTATATTGTTAGATTGAATGTATGAATTTCAGAAAAAAGGTGCTTTTGTTTATGTAAAAAAATTACCTGCTAGTATGTTGTGTTGTCGCATATCCCCGCGTGGTCGCTTGGAATTTGCACGTTCCTCTTCGCCCCCCATATCGTGATTCGAACGTCGTTTACCGCGGGGCATAGCAAACACCTAAAGTTTATTAAAGCGTGTGCGTACGTATAAAAGAAACCAAAATTATATGCGTATCTTTTGTATTTAGATGATTATCGGTTCTTGTGAATACTATAAATTTGTGAGCAGGCCGGTAGCTCTTTTTCTCTTTTCCTCTGTTAATCTCTATATGTGCGTATGCCGATGTATCCGTATGAGTTTATAGTATTTAGCGTAGAACGTTCACTTCATGTAATTTTTGACTTCTTTACTTGAAATTTATTATAAAAATAGCTCCTCTTCAATGCAGACAATTCTGAAAAAAGAAATTATGAAATCTTTTTAATAAGAATTTCAATAATTATTTACTTGGTCTGCTTTTAGGCTTTCGAGCATCGTTTTATTACGCACTCGATTTTTCGCACAGCTGTGGTTGTAGCAAATGTCAAACAAGCACCATAAACAAAAGTACTTGTGGGCTGACTGTTTGATTGGAAATTAAAGAGCGCAACACAACGTCATACGGAGAAAATGCAGAGCAACAACGCCAGCATGAACTAAAAAAAAAGAGAAATTTTTTATAGATGCATATGAACTACAAACGAGGCACCGCACAGGATAGTGGGTGGACATTAAAAAATTCATTCATCCATTGTAAGTAATGGAAAGACCATTTGACTATTATCACTTTAATATACATATGAAGCACGCTTCCTACTACCAATTAGCTGCAGATTTTCTATGAAATCTCTACAATAATAATGAGGTTTATATTAACAATGTTGTTTCTATTTCCCGGAATATCTTTTTCCAAGCGTAGGTGGGCTAATAATGTATTTTCTTGCAGTTTTCCGGATCGTGCGTGAACCAAGCGTAAATATACTCGTGCTTTCTAGCCGACATCACCGGCACCGAACACTGTGAACTGCATGCACAAGAAAGCTATTAGCATTTTGACACTTCTTTTTGTTGTGCCTATTCGCGGCATATCCTGCCCCAACATTTGTATGCGATTTGTTGGCTCCTATTTTTCGCTTACTCCCAATGTCCTATACAGCCCCGCTCTCGTCATGCTTTTTAATAAAAGCACCCATTGCGTCGACGTTGTCGCCGCTGCTATGAATTTGCATGCGGTTTCTTTCTTCACTTTATATGCGGCTTCATTTGCTATTTCCGCACCTCAAAGCACTTCAAATTGACGAATACACTTTATTTTGAACTAAATTCACACACAATAGATAAATATAAATTACCGGTGAATGGATGAAACTATTTTTATAATGGCAACAAGAATTTCTCTTTTTGGTGTATTTAGATTTGTGTGGAATGAAATCGACTGCAGTTCGAAGAATGGTACAAGCTCGTTCAGTGATGGCTAATTTGACAAATTGCAATTATTAATTCTAATTGCATGTGCGTTTTGTTATTGTACACACAGGGATGAAAATAAAACAAAAATTAATTTAACAAACTGTTTACTATGAAATAAAATGTTTTTTGATTTTTTCATAGCTTAAGTAGTTTAAAAATTGTGTAAATGAAAATGTGAAACTTCTGTTCCTTTGCCTTTTAAGAATTCTTTCAACAGTACACGTGGTATACCTACAACTTTTATTCTTCACTTGCTCATGCATACGACTGCTAAATATTACACGAAATTACAAGTATGATATAGGCTAAAGCATGTGTTAGGCAGCTTCATTTTAAAGATGTCAGAAGATGTCAGCGTCAGGAAAACCGCTGAAAATTCTCTTTTCGTTGAAAATGCTCCTTGTCGAAGGAGTGATCAGCTGCTGAAATTGAACGCAAAACTGTCCATCGCCTTGAAGGAAATATTGCAAGAAAATTTCGTAAAAGCTGAGTTCCCTATAGCAGTTTGTTTGGTTATATTTAGCGATTTTCTAGTTGAAATGTCAAATGATCATGCTTCATTGTTGTTGTCTTATATGTCTACGTACATTCTTGTTGATACTTTGACAATCCAAACACCAAATTGAAAAAAAAGCAATATACCAGTAAATGTTGTTATTAGTTTAGTGAAGCTACCTCCTATTACTTCGACTTTATATTTCTTTAATAGCGGATGGCTTAACTGCAAAAGTGTGAGGGTTTTTAAGAATCGATAGACAACACATGTGACATTTAAAGACTACATAATTTTGCAGTATTCAAATAAAGTAAACTAAATCACTACAAAATCTTAATTATGTAAAGTATAAATGCGTTTGACGGCAAAACTTTAGTTTTCTATTTTTAACTTGGGCATACAAAAGTGCATTGCCTAGGTACAATAGTTGTACGATCAAATTTAGTATTTAAATCGAACAGAAATACAACCCTGTTGAACTCTACGGCGCATTGAACACCGGCATATAAACAAAAGTTGTTCTGCTACAATTTTGTGAGAAATATGTCGGCATATGATAACGTGAGGGTAGGAAAATTAGTGCTAAGGGTGAAAAACCGAAGTAATATAATTGAATTAATTTAACACAAAGAAATACTTGGAATAATTTGAAATCGTACTTTAGAAAATCAAAGAAGCACAAACGGGACAAAGAACATAAGGATAAAGACAAGGCGAAGAAACGTCGAACCGAAATAGATGAAGATGCACTACGACATGGTGGATGGTGGTTGGCAAAGAGTACACCTGAAATAAGTGGTGCAATTGCTATAGAATTTGGGGAACGCTTCTATTTGAAAGCGCTAGATAATGGTCTGTTCACACTAGGTCCACCACACAACGAAGGCGACGGTCCGGAACCCGAAGAAATATTCACAGCTTTCCCTATAAATGACACAAAGATATCAATTAAATCTGGCTATGGAAAATATTTGAAAATCGAAAAGGATGGGATGGTTACAGGACGTTCAGAAGCTGTTGGTAGCATGGAGCAATGGGAACCCATTTTCAGGTAAGTAAACTAATACCAACTAAATGAGACCTTCGTAGCCGAAAGGGGGTGGTGCATGACAGAATTATCGAAAGTTGTTTTATAAATAAAAAAATAACCGTCGCCCCGCGGCAGTATGTTTATAAAAGCTCCTCAAAAAAAATTTGCCGTTCAGAGTCGTCTCAAAACGTGTGCCCCTCCATTTGTGGAACAAGATCAATACGCACACCAGATGAGGAGCTCGGGCAATAAATATTTATATATTTACTTATAAGTAAATTATATGATTTTAAATAAATACTCATAACATTTATTGCAGGATGGCAGAATGGCCCTTCTTTCTGAATTGGGATTTTCATGTCCATCGATCCAGAAGATGATGCTTGCGTAGCACTGCGAAAGAAAGTGACTGAGCATGAAATTGTAAAATACGATGCAATGCGCAGCGCGAAGCCGAAGAGGATGAAGAACCAAAGGAAGAAAAGGTGATCTGTCACAAGTAGAAAAGAATTATGTGTATGTTTAACTGATTTGTATATTATATATGCTACATATATATGTAATAATTTTTCTATTATCCTACAGCAAAAAGTTTCAGAAATTCAGGACAAGAAATTACGTATCAACAAAATGACGTCAAAGAACTTGAAGTAGCAAAGGAGCATGGTACTTTACATGAAGCTTTATGGATCGACGTAGCAAAATGAAAGCGGATAGATATTGCAAATAAATATTAAAACAAAAAAATTAAGGTACTGCTTTTAAATTTTGAACAAGAATGCAATCAAAATACAAGCTGAATAAAACTAGTTGATATTACAACAGAAAAATAGTATTGTATCGTAATGCCAAATCTGTAGAGCATTCAAGTAACAACGTGTAGAACTCCATAGTGCTACTATTTTATGACTTAAGCAAAACATCCAAGCTTGTGAACTCACGATAATATACCTATAACACCTAAAAAATTTGTTGCATACGCCTTTAAAAGCTTGACCTCCTATTGCAATTTTGAGGCGTGTGTCGATGCTGATCCACATGTGGATATGGACAGCAAATTTTATACTACTTTTGTTTATCAGGCGATGAGCTTTTGTGATTTTTTTCTCGTAAGACACCCTGCTGTTTGTTGTTGTTGGAGATTTCTCTATGCACAGAATGTAATCTTAATAAAAAATTGAGATTGTGTTGGTGATATAGGTGTACGTGTGAAATGAGCGGACATTAAAACTCTATGATGTGGCAGTCGAAGTTACTGTCACAATTTTGCTTTGTATGACCAAACCATGAAATCCTTAAGAATTGCATGTAATCTATCTGTAGTGTACCCAAAGGCCGACACTTCGGCCTAAAAGATTTTTTGTGTGCACCTTCTATTTTCCACTGGAACGACCGTGAGCATTTTTAAGAAGTAACATAAACAATTTGTTACATTCTTCCACAAGAATTGGTGCTGAAAATGTATTCGGGATACTTAAAGTAATTTTCACGCGATTACCTACTTAACAATAAATACAGACTTGGGCTGAATTTTTAAAATAATTATAGATCGATGTATTGTACACAACATTTGCTGTTTGGCACATGACGGCATTGAAGATGAAACATTAATAGAGATGAAGGACTTGAAAATTACACAAATTTCGAAGAAACCCTTTTTTCTATATTTCAAAAAGAATATTTCTTGAAAAATTATGACGAGATGTATGAAGAATAAAACGGATACAGGACGTGTCAGAGGGAGGATCCATGTTTGGAATGCATGGGTGTTCCAAATCTATTTTAAACTACCGAAGAGTATTGATAGGTGACGTTATTGTTGTAATAACTTTAAATATGCCATATAAATTTTAGGAATGGTGCTTAGGTGTCAGTCCTTGACCAGATATAAAGTTCACTTCTACACGTTCCCACGACAGTCGGATCTACGTAACCGGAACGACCCGGACTTATGTCCGGCCAAGGACTGTCACTTCAGCAGCATTCCTCGTATATGTATGGGGAATGTTTATGCTATAGCAACAAACTTCTGCAGTGACTTGAGAGAATTCCTGTGAGCATTCTAAATTGTCTTGAGGAAGAGTTATCAGTTGCCTGTACTTCTTTTGATTATATTCCCCAGAAAGGAATTCGCCTGGCGTAGCCCCATAGTTTGGTGGAACGTCGCGTAGCCTTAGCTCTTTGCTTTAATGGTGTGTTGTGCCATGACAAGGAACTGCTTGTGACCTTTTAATAACGAGACCTCAGCCGCTCTATTCAATTTATTATGCGCTACCTCGATCCTCGGTACACATGCATTCCTAGTAAATTGAGCTTCTGATGCACTCAAAATCTAACGATAACTTAAACCCAAATCATGACAACATCTTGAATGCCGCCTGATTCAAGAGAATCAGAAGTCAATGGAAATTCACTCATTTTCCGCTAACGCAGAAAAGGCTACACTAGGAAGACCAGTGCGCCGAAGACTTCTCATAAACTACATTTTTTACAACAAAATCTCTCCAATATAAAAAATACCGAAACTGGAATAGAGATTTTCTCAGACAAATTAAAATCCGTAACCTTTAAGCAGCTCTGGGGCGTTTTAATTATTATGAGGTAGAGCAACTGCTACTAATATCGAACTTAATGTTAAGCACCTATGTATGATATAGAACTATTTTGAAAATTCATTAACTAGTATTTTTTTTCTATGGACTATGTGAATATTTCCAAAATAATACATTAATTCTGATGAGGCAAAATACTAAAGGAATTTCTAACTAAAAAAATCCGAAGCACATATTTCATCAACTTTTCTTTTCTAATAAGCGAATTTAACTTTTAACAAAAAAAAAAAAAAAAATAAAATTATGTACATACATAAAATTTGCATTTTATAAGGAAATTTTCAATTTTTTCGTGTACAGATTTATTGCGCACGTATATACTATATACATATATGCGTACATATACATTTCAAGCAATTGCTTTTGGATGAATCACTATTACTCATTGAAATTCTCAATACAATAGGTGTTCGGAGAGGTGCTTAAGCTAGTAATTTATTTTGCAAAAAAAAAACCGTTTATATCATATTTACGCACATATATATTTGCACCATACATACCATGGATAGAAGCCGAGCTCTGTCCAATTCGGACCAATAAATAGTATGCTTCTGTGTCAAAAACCTGTGTGCCTTTAGGTCAAAAACCTTTAAGGCGATAATTAATAAGTGAAGTATAGGCAAACTAGAATGTAGGTAAAATTTCGTTGGAATTGTCCACTAAAAATAATTGATAGTTAAATCCCCTTAATTGAAACTAGTTAAGTGAAGATAAATTATTTCATACCATTATGCCCCAAATTTTAAATAATTATTCAAATGAAATGTTTGTCCCTTAACGTAATATTACAGCTGCACTGCACGATTTAAGATAGCGATAAGATCGTGTACATCTAAATCAAAACAATTTTTACAAGTAGTGCCATTATAAGGCAGATTTCTGCAACCCGTCCAGTTCTTATCTTGCTGTTGTCCAAGTTCCAATCATGCAGTGAAACTGTAGTATTGCGTTTACGGACAATCCCAAAATATAATAAAATTGAGTGAATATTTGCTTTGAAACTGTATATTATTTTAATTGATGTGGAAATAATTCAGAGTTTTTGATGTCAATACATTTGCATTACTTCATCATATTTTGAAGTCAAAAAAAATATACTCCATTATACAGTCGTTTCAATAAACCGATATTGTGTTCACAAAAAATGAAAATACTCCACTATAGATAAAGTAGTTATTAAATGTTTAA
>JAHLJT010008993.1:0-26289 GCA_031308135.1 Acheta domesticus | reverse complement strand
TTTTTGTATCGTGGGCATTATTTTGATTAAGATTTCTGTTGTGTCTCGGGAGAGAAATGAAGAGACGGCAATAGCAGTTCAACATATTATTACTGAGAGCTTATATAACATTGTCATTAATGTTGATGTGAACGTAAATACGATAATACGAAGACAGCCAAAGAGCCATTTGAAGAGGAAAGTGGAAACAGCGGCGCGGAGCGACGAGGTGATGCCTCCTCAAAAGCGTTTTTCGAGGTCGCGCAGGATCAGGGCCATACCCGGTGAGAGAGAGAGAGGGAGACGGAGAGGGAGAGAGAAAGGAAGAGAGAGGAAAGAGAGAGGGAGGGGGAGATAAAGAGAGAGACAACCAGACAGTAGACTTCCAATCGTTGCCGGTCTTTACCAATCGTTTCTAAAGACTGTGCCAATATCCTAAGGATATTGATGAACCTGATGTGCAGAGGTTGTTATAAAATACACAATGCTTGTTATCAGTATAAGTCTGTCGACCTAGGCAGCATATAGACCGCCCCTAAGAGTGAATGAATGACCAATCTGCGCTCATTCGGAGTGTAAGAAGTGAGATCGACAGCGGGAAGCGTTAGTTTTAAATCTCGGGGAGGGACGCAACAATTTTCTAAACACCACAAAAAAAATAATTTTCTAGTCACAGCTTTGACAGACAACGTAGTAGTAAATATAGTCTTATAAGCTATAGAATTTTCTTTTACTTAAAATATATTTTAAGTAATATAAATATATATATATAATATATTGAAACGAATTGTTATCACTCACGTGATAACAATGCGTTCTGGCGCATGATAATCATTTGAACTGCGCGGCAGCGGCCAGCGCACCACGGAGTCGGGTGCGAGGAACCGGAGTCGGTTCGCGAGAAGCACCACAGCGGCCACGAGGCGCGACAGTGGCTGAGAAAAGTTCATAGAGTACGGACCTGCGATGGGTGGCGAAAGATAGTCATCGGATGAAGACGGGCGAAGCGATGCAGACTGTTAATCGGAGAGAGGAATGCACGTAAGTGTTGCGCCACCGAACTGGGAAGGTGTTGGTTAAGGAAATTGAGTGACGAATGTGAAGTGCAGTTTAAGGAGTGAAACAAGACGAAGCGGCCATAAGACCGTAGTTGAGTGTAGCCTGCAGTAAATGATATCCACGTGGTGTGAATGGGATTAGGAGAAGAAACGGAACAGTACATATCCGCAGTCGACCTGACTAATGGTAAATTAGGTGAACAGTCGACGATAATTAATGCCGAAGTTAAAATCCGCAGGCGAATGCAGTAGCAACGTTTTAGAAACGTTAGAAGCACGACAACGGCCGGGAGTGGGGTGAGGGCAGGCCACGGTGGCGGAGGGGCCGCCGGCCTCCCGAACGTGGCCCAAGCCAACGAATATCCCCGAAGGGCCCGGCGGCGGACGACGCGTCGACAAGCAGAGGATGGAACAAGCGACCAGGGCGGCCTCGCAGGACTCCCTTCCCCTCCACCGGCTCCCCGGCGGTACGAAGAGGCCAGAACGCAGCAGTGCGGCGCCCGGCGCCGGCTCGCCAGCAAAGGAGTGAGCGGATGGAGACGCTATTCAGGTTGGAGTGTCACGGGTAGAACGTCGGGAAGGGTGGGGAGGGATGGCATTTAGCCCTTGGAGAACGTTGATGTTGTATCGAGGTTTTTTTCCAAATAGAGTTAAGCATAGGATAGGGAACAGAATGAATGCTAACGTAAACGTTAAAGGCCACCATTTGTAAAATAATTATTTGTGTAATAAAAGGAAAATTTTGGTTAATCACAGTTTCCAGTGTACGCATGATTAAAGCCGGAGCCCATTCCCGGACAAGAATCCCTGTCCCTTATATCTCTATTTCTCTCTTCTTAATTTTGTGCAGTCTATCCACGACTCGTCTCAATATATATATATACATATATACATAACAAAGCTTGAAATAAGTATTACTAGAACATAAATAGGGAAGAGTAATTGCAGTACTGCAGCGAAATGCGACCACTTTCGGCAGAAAATTTGATTTTGTGGGTCTCTGACCAAAAAGAAGGATATTACTAAAAAACTAAATTGTATCAAAACTATATCTGATAAGGCGGTTTGAAGTATTTAAAAACAAATAAATCGGAATTTAGTAACTGATAAAAATTAGAAACGGAGAATTGCACGTTTTTATGAATTCTCTTAAAGGGCTTTCGAAAACGTAGACTCCATAGTAACTTTTTGAAGACTCCACCAAGATTTAAGTATTCAAAGTATGTAATTACCTTAATATTTTGAATAGGTAATCTCAAAGATACAATAAGCTAAGAAAAGATGAATATAAACATACAAAAATTCAGGATTATGAATATATCAATACGACAGGAAAATATATGTTTCTTTCGACGTTATTTTTTCTCTGCGTGTTTTGTGGATACGTTTGAATATTTTAAAATTAATTCATATTGCATGATACAGTATTTTTCGTTTGGAATATATTTATTGTGTTTTTATTCTAGTGTCTATTAAGTAATTATTAATTCATTCAAATACCAGATCCGTCAAATAAAAATCGTTTTTTATAATTACTTGCATGAACAATTTCAATGAAAAGTAAATGTACATTGTGACTCTAGAAATGGACTACTTTTATAAAAAATAAAATTTCATTCATAGAACTGTAGAGCTTAGAAAAATGACAGTAATGAAAGGAGTGTGCACATGCCGTTCATTATTCACTTCCTATGTGAACTCTTCATTTCTATTTATTTATTCATCTCTAGGTCACATTTTCATTTTATCTTTTCATTTTATTCTGAAACTATTACGTATCATCAAAGATTTCCGATTATTGAACTCACGCTCCGTCTTTGTTGTAAAATGCTATTAATAATTGTTCATTAATATTTGCACATTTTAAGTTTTATTTCATAGTTACGGAAGTGCCCAAATTTAGCTTTCTTTTTATATCCTCCATATCTTCCGCTCTTTCGCATGATTACATTTCTTTTATTTCAGGAGAATTTTCAATTAGTTATCGCCAAACTTTTCAATATTGGCTTTTCTAAGTACTAATATAACTACCACGCATTTATACCCCAACAAAATGAAAAAAAACGTTTCCTTCGTTGAAATGAAATGATATATTCGACATCTTCCTCTTTATTTCACCAAATCCTTCACAATGTCAATTTCATCAATTTCATCTCCAAATGAGCCTATCCCGCAAACGCTGAAAGTATATCATTTAACGGCAAAAAATCCTCACTACCTACCGCACGTGAAATTACAAAAATACGCGAATGCAGCGTGCATTTCCATCTGCGTCAAAAGTAATAACTGAATTTCATTACCAGTGTTCCGTTTCAGTGACTTCGTTTCGTTGGTTTATCCGTTGGAACTGATAAAAACTTCCATAGCGTAGTTAAAGCAAATCACAACCCAATATGCATTGCGATGATTTAATTTCCCAGCGAGAAGCAAACTTAAATATTCACATAATTAATTGGATGTTTTTAAACGTTACAGAGATGCACTCACTAAACAATCATACAGAATTTTCACTGCAAACGGGACCAAACTGTAATACGTAAACCACAAAGAGTGCAGCAACAAACATTATGAATGACTAATTAATAATTAATTACCGAAAAAATAATTATAAAATATAATTTTTAAAAGACTATATGCTGCAAAAATATAGAAAATAATGATCAGCCGAAGTACGAATATAAATATTTCTATCATACATTATCGGGATTCGTCAGTTTTTACGCGTATTACGAGCTACAGACGCTTCTTTACAGCTGGAATAGCTCGAGTACCCTGCAATGTCGGTTTTTTATGTATTAAAATTATAAATTAGACAAGACTAGGAAAACCCGACAGACTTGTTCTGCCCTTTATCTCCCTCTTTTCCCTCCCACCTCCATTTCTCACTGTCTCCCCCTCCCTCTCTTCGTCACTCACTCTGTCCCTATTGTGTGTGTCTGTCTCTGCCGCTCTCTGTCCCTCTCATTCAGTTTCTTCACGTCTCTGAGCAGGTGAGGTAATATCGGGAAGCGATGTACCAGCAAAAATGAAATAGAATGTTCAGGAAGAGTTCATGCTGCAGGTTTCGATGTGAGAAACTTTTCTTTGAGGCCTTCGGCCTCAATATTTTATTTTTTAATATCCTAGAACGCCTCGTTTAGGAGTTATTTAACGATTTAGATTCAAAATGCTGCCGAGTGTGTTGCAAGTTGCATTTCACGTGAATCTGTAGTGGATATGTAGTGAATATTATGTAGCGCCATGTTGTGGAGTTACAACAGAATTAACAACACATAAACCTTCTCGGTGAAAAAACACGTAGAAATGCCTATTTTCATGGAGATCGGTCCAACGGTGTTGAAGTTTTGCTCTTATACACATACCAACATCCTGTTGATATATATATATATATATATATATATATATATATATATATATATATCAATTTCATCTCCAAATGAGCCTATCCCGCAAACGCTGAAAGTATATCATTTAACGGCAATCTATAAATATATATATATATATATTGTAATCTAACGTACAATCTCAACAAATTAACCCTACATAGATCTGAGGGGTGTAAGCAGATTTACATGCTCTTTCGATCTTGTATTCCTCTCAGGGCAATGGATACTTCTGTAGTGGTAAGGAAATTCAAAGGGTGAATGCATACACACAAATCAGTGTAACAAAGTCGAATGTATTCTTAATTGACTTTAGTACACTTTAATTAGCTGTACCAAAAGAAACACAAAAAAATAGCAATAATACTCTTTAAGTCAAGTGTGATTACTCATTTACCAATACTATAAAGATTTCGTGCAGGTTTTAAAATTAAATATTTGAATAACTATCACTACTATTTACAAATAATCTAACATTTAATGTGACAGAAATTACTGAAATTTTAATACTAATTTAACATAAGATCGTCAGTTACATTACTCTGTTCGAATTTCCACAAAAATCAAGAAAAATCAAAGAAATCATTTACATTTAACATAGCAACAAATAATATCTAATTCTTAAGGCATTCGTTTCCCTAGTAGTGAAATTAAAAGTTTCTACTTTGGAACGAGTTTATTCCGGGTATTGTAGCAGTTTCTGCTTGATAAAATTTACTGCTGTTCGTCGCGATACCGCTTTGGGCTGTGGCTTGTGAACGGCGACCTCGGAGTCAAAATGCCCTCTCCCCTCTGACGTCCCGTTACCTTTCTGCAACCCTCGGAGCGCGTTCCGGACGACCTTGCATTTCTCGTGCTCGCCAGCACCTGGCGTTCGCAACTGCGTAGACTCGGCGCTCTGAAAGCACCGTTAGGTCATCGTCTTCTTTTCTTCTTCTCGTTCCGGCTTCCTCTTCTTCTCGTTCCGGCCTCTTCTTCCTCTCGTTCGGATTGTTTTAGTGCGATTAATTTTACTGCACGCCCGCGTGCTAAAAGTTCTCCGCACGATGGCAGTCTTACAACCCCGTGAACGATTCAGTCCATGGGCGCCGCGCACTATATTTATTCAACAATTGTTTTTGCGTATTGCTCCACCTGATTGTTCTTCATGTAATATAACGTACTTTTCTCCTGACTCAAATCAGCACTCATTCACTTCTCTACTACTAGCTACACAATCCACTAGATAATTAATTAACGCCACTACTTCGGCCTCTTTCAACTCGTATTACTTTCTGTCACCTAACGTCGTTACCTCTACCAAAATCTGGAGCAAGTGGCGCATTCGACACAATCTCAAGCAAGAAACGTATTCGACGACAACTCGAAAAAGAAGGGCTAGTGGTCAGCGTATTTATTTGGCTGCTCTCCCCCAGATAGGGGTGGGCCGGACCTCGCCTCCCCTCTGCGGCTGACCGCGTAGCAAGTCACCGCTAAGGACTTCGCACCGAGCGCTGCGCGATCTCTCCGGTTCTTGCCGCATTTCTACACCGCCGCCGTATTCCGTGCGTCTTTCAAATGGTTCTTACGTCCTCAACAATGGTTTCAGTGTTGATAACGGATGGGAAATCCACATTTGTTAATGCCTTCCACAATTGTTGAGCGTCAGGGCGGTGCGCAGATATCTGCTCTTGCGAGCTTTTGTTACCTCGGGGCAGTGGCATCTTTTGGGTGTTGAGAGCCAATCCAAACAAGAACACATTAACAGTTAAATAGGGTTTAATTGCCTAAAAAACCCACTAAGTCTACTATAAAATCATCATTATACATAAACTTCAATGCAACATCAACACACAAAATATTCACGTCAAAAAACCAAGACTCTTTAAAATTTGCACACTAAGAACTAAGGAATTCCTTTGTAAGTAAATTTTGGCCAAATTTATCTCCAATCCTAATTAAACAATTCATGATCTTTACCAATCTTAATTTCATTTTCTTGCATAAATGAACACGAACACAACCGCGTGCGCTAGGGCACCACTCTCTCTACACTTCAGTTGCAACTATGAATAATAAATTAACTACATTCTATTTACAAACTCATCAGGTAATAAGGCGTCAAAAATGGCTAGTGCGTTATGAATCACAAACTGGAAGTTGTATTGCCTCCAGAGTCCTCTACTTCCACGTATTTTTCTCTTTTACATTTCTATTAGTGCGGCGCGAATTTGACCTACATTTTCGTGCTCAGACAGTTACCTTCCCCCTTCCGCTCAGCTGGCCTTGCGTCCGGGCGGTGGCTGCCGCACGGACACCGATGGCTCGTGCAACCAAAGTCGAGACCTCGCCTCTGTCGACTCATTGCCTCCCCGCCCCGTCTTCTTCTCTCTTCAGCTCCCGGCCCCTCTTCTCTCTTCTGCTCCCGGCTCCGTCTTCTCGTCCAATTCCGAGTGGTATACGCCCGGCTCCAATCTCGTCCAGCACATCCGTTGTGCGCACCCGGTGCTTTCCGTTACGCCAGCGTGATATAAGACTCTCGCCTCACGAAGCACCACGTGCCACTCTCTCTCTGCTGCTGCAGATTATATCTGGTTAAATCTCAGCGCGAACTACTATCGCAATTTAATAGGCGAATTCACCACTGTGTCGTAACTGGAGAAAACTTTCTCTCAACATCTAATAAAATTCGCGGGCGACTGACTAGTACGTCTTTCTGACGTTGGACACTCCTAGCTAACGTCGTTACGGCGAATAATACCAATACCAAAAGGCAACCGTTGGGTCGGCGATCCGGAACCACGAAGCCGCTTCCGCTCGCGGACTCGCGTTTTATGTGCCCTGTTGGTAGGGGTAACGCGGCGCCTCCCCCCTCTCTGGCTGATGTACGTCATTTTCGTCGCGTCGTTCAGCGGACGCTGCAGACTACAGTCTTCTCGGCCGCGGGCGCGCCCTTTTCAAAATGCGCCGCGCTCTCTTACCCGTTCTACTGTCGGCGTTATTATGATGTGTGAGCACGTGTGACGAACCTCCACACATGCGTTCGTCACAATATATATGTATATATATATATGTGTGTGTGTATATATATATATATATATATATTAGGGTGTCCCTTATATTGTTCAAAAAAATTTTTGCAAATTTGTTTGGGCTAAATATTTTCTATCGGGTCCAAATTGCTCAAAAATAAAATTTCATCTCAGTAGGTCGATATTAGCCCGTGCCGATTTGAACGCGAAATTTGAATGTTAGGGATAATTGGTTTTGTTGGGTTAAGTCAGTGGAAAACTATTGATATATTTTTAATATATAATTTTATATTACAATTTAATTCATTGTCACTTTTCAGACTGTTTTATGGTTTTAACTTTTCTTGTGGGTACTTTTTCAGTGTTTCTTTCGTGCAATATGCGTACAGTGAGCGATGTTCTTGAACAACACAACAAAAATTGCTTTTCCTCCTCATCTACATTCAGTAGTCCATGAAAATCTTGCATTGATTCAACAGGTCTTTCAGTGCAGTCATTACAGATTTTCATCTTTATAAATAAACTTTTAGCTTCTAAATATGAACTTGCTTTTCCAGGTCAAAGGACAGTTTTGATTAAAACTAATATCCATCTTCAGGCAAGAGAACAGGTATCTGTTTTTGATTGATACAGAATCGGCTATTGTTTTCACTGAAATGAAGATTAAATTGAATAAGATATATTGTTTATTAACGAATTAATAATTAAAGACTGTCATCAGTGCACAATTGCGCTTGCCATGTTACTCTTCATCCATTTCTTTACATAAAGGAATTCTCTTCCATGTGTAGATTTTCTCAGGCGAAATATGCTACCATTTTGATTTTGATTTGTACTCCTGCTTCATCAGAGAGTACAACTGACAATTCTTCTAATAAATACTACATATGGTGTCTAAATTGTTTTAAAATTGCTTTTGAAATTGTGGAATCTATCTTTTCATGCAATTTTAGAAATTTTATAAAGAACCCTGATAAGGAACTTTCACAGTTGCACTGCTCAAAAGCCACGGTTTGATCGGATGTGCAATATCAAATTGATTCTTCAATTTATTTCTAAACTCATCTTCACGACACTTAAATGTATCTTCACTCTTGTTTGCTTTCTTTGTAATTTTCTTCACTCCGAATAGTACAAGTTAATAAGTTTTTGCGAACAATGCTGCTTAGCTCTTGTTGGAATTCTTGCTTTCTTGCAAAATATCATTCTCTCACGAACCACAAGTTTAGCGCTTGCACAAACGGTTCTTTTTACTTCCCATATGTTAGAAATAAAACTTCAAGCACTTACCTATTAAATACACACGTTCTTCGACACTGCATATGACACTAACATATGACATTATATTAGATTAGCAACCTGTGATCACGAGTGACACGATCGATTAAAATTCATGTACTGTTATGCTCGAACCTGACTCAGCGGTGGGTGATAGCTCTGGGCATGTCCGTCACGCGAGTTCGCGCTCAAGTCGGCTCGGGTTAGAATACTCCGATCTCAACAAAATTTTGTATTGGTATATTTTAAGGGCCTTCGAACAAAATTGGAGGGTGAGCGGTCAAAAATTTGAAAATCGGAAAATAAGGTAGACTCATATATATATATATGAGTCTACTCAATCCAAAATCTCAATCCGAGTACAAGTCAGGTCTCGCTCTCCAATAGGCGTAGAAGTCCAGTCGTCGTAGCGTAGTCCTCCGAAATTCCGATGCTCTAATCCTGATGCGTAGAGTGTTCGTCGTATACTCGTGGGCAGGCTTCTTCCGGCGGCGATAATCCAAACTCCAGGCTCCAACTCATACTCCGGCTCAAACTGCTGCTGTGGCGCGGCGCCCCGCTTATATAGTGCTGCTGAGGAGGGGAGAGCGCCACCTGCCCCTCCTTCGCTCCGCAGGGGTAGTGCCGCCGTTGGCAGTGTGCGGTCGGGCGTAACCCGGCCGCTTATCGCCGGCGGCAAACAGGCGTCGCTCCCAGCGCCCCTCGTAGCGTTGCGCCGATCTACCGGCGTGGCGGGCAGCGCTTGAAGTTCGTGGCATCGGCCACAGATGTCACAATATCTATCTTTATATATATATAAAATTCTCGTGTCACAGTTTTAGTTACTGTACTCCTCAGAAACGGCTTGACAGATTTTGATGAAATTTTATATGTATATTCAGTAGGTCTGAGAATAGGTTGTTATCTATTTTATACTCCTTAGTGATAATGGTGCTCCACCCCAATTTTTTTAAATTTTTCGCACGAAACGTTTCAGGCGCTACACACGGTAGGTATTTCACACAGCGGTATTTCACCCGCTACACGGTGTTTCTCCCTATTACGCACCTGGAGAGCAATGTGCAGAATCTGCTATTAAATGTGAATAACACGGAGAGAGGCGGAAAAAGAGAGAGAGAGAGAGACGGAGAAAGACAGAGACGGGAAAAGAGACTGAGAAAGAGTGACGGGGAAAGAGAGAGAAAGACGGAGAAAGAGAGAGACGGAGAAAGAGAGATATAGGGGCATAACAACGTCTGCCGGGCTCAGCTAGAAAAATGTTTGTCTCCGCGGTACATTGTTGCGTTAGGTTTGAGGAGTATTAAGCATATTCGAGACTAATATATCATTAATACTATAATTAGCAGGAAAAAAGCACAGCAATTACTATTTTACTACAGGTAGATATGACATTGAAACTAGGAATTTTGTTTTAATTATTTGTGATGTTTGTTGCTGCGAAATGTTTAATTAAAAACTTAATTAATGTTTAGTTAGCCTTCGGAAGTTGATATTAAATTCTCGAATGTACAAAATGGGGAACAGATTCATTGTTGAACAGTTAAAAATGTATACATGTATTTTATAACAATTTTTTTAAATGATAGTTCTTTACAGAACATTTATTTATTATCGTTAATTATTTTCTTCTGCCGTCTTTTAATGTACAGAGTGAGTCACGTTACTTTAGCACCTTCTGTAACTTTTGAACGGTTGATGTTATTGCAATGCAGTTTTCACAGAAGTGCATGAGGGAATGGGGCTAATTTATATGTGAATTCTTTCATGTTCTATCACTTGTATTTTATGAGATATTTGAGGTAACTTTGTTTTTTCAAATGGAACTATACATAATTTTTCAGTCTATCATGACGAGAGTAAATAGACAAATCCAATGATATACATATTGTCATATGTTGGATAAGCATTTTTTTTGAGTAATTTTGATTTTTGCGAATAGGGTTTAACAGACATTTTGAAAGTACTCCTAACAGTCGGCCACACAAGGTCACGCAGCGCTCCACCGGCAAACGCGCGCTTGGGGAAGAGAAGATAGTTAGTACTTGAAGATACGAAAATATTCTATATATTCACAAAACTGTTGCAGTTTTTCCTGAACTCTGCTTTCAGTCCTTCCCTATTTTCATAAGTAGTATGTATTGAAATAAGTTTGTTTCCATCCCTAAGTTATTATTCTACGCTTATTAATATTCAAAGTGTTTGCTCAAAATATTCAATATATTTTGTACAGCCTTAATATTTATTCTGATAATATTTTGCTTCAAGATCCCATTAATATCCTGTGATATAAAACCCAATGAAAACGAGCTGAAGTAATAAACTATTTTATTACAATACATAGTTATGACAAATCCTTATTTTAAATCCTTCAATTTTCTCAACCAAAGAAAGACGAAAAATTGAATATGCGGAAGGGTGGAAAGCAAATCAGATGGAACTGTTGCAGGGAAAAACCTGCAATATTTTTGTGAATATTTGGCATGTGTTTCATATCTTCAAAAAATAAGATCCCTTCTCGTCCCCGCGAGCACGTTTGCCGGTGGAATGCTGCGTGACCTTCTGTGGCGAACGGTTACAAGTACGAGATACATTCAAAATATACGTTAAACCCTAGTCGCAAAAATCAAAATTACTCAAACAAAATGCTTATCTAACATATGACGATATGTATATCATTGGATTTGCCGTTTTCCGCTCGTCATGATAGACGGAAAATATATGTATATTTCCATTTGAAAAAACAACGTTACCTCAAATATCTCGTAAAATACAAGTGATAAAACAAAAATGAATTCACGTATCAATTAGCCCCATTACCTCATGCACTTCTGTGAAAACTGCATTGCAATAACTTCAACCGTTCAAAAGTTACAGGAGGTGCTAAAGTTACGTGACTCACTCTGTATAGATTTTCGTTTTTACTGCCATTTAGAGCAACAATAGGTAAAGAAAACCCCTGATTGATTTACATGATGTAATGAAGCAATTATCACTTGATCAGTATCCACCCAAGGCGTCTACCGGCGTCACTTCGGACCAGTGTTGCCAGATGTACCGCATTTCCGCATTTTATACCGCATTATTAACACCTAATCCGGATTAAGCGATGAGGATGCCAAAAAAATCTGCATTTTCATTAAAATCCATTTTTTTCATTTCCTCAGTTATTACAACGACCGTTAGATGTCCCGCTAACTATGGTTGAGAAAGTTTGAATGTTCAAAATGCTGTCTCTCTCTATTCGATTAAAGTAGAAAAAAGGAAGAAAACACCAATTATCTACCAATCATTAGGGCTTTCTTTATCCAATTGCCGTATTCGAAAATTGATGACCAAGCACCAAGGTGTTGTTGTGAACTCCGTCCTTTATTGTCTTACTGTTAGAGATTCAGAGGGAAAATAGGTGACATGTTGGTTAGTCGTTTTCGAATACGCCAAATAAGGATACGGGATCGTCATTCAGATTCTTACTGCGTTTATTCAAGCCGGAGAAATGATGCACTTCGCGGAATATATTGAAATTAAAAATGTTGAAATTACGTGACTTGGCTTCATATTAAACTGAGATTAAAAATAAATTGAAAGTACATTTATAGCAAAAGTAATGATATTTTATATTTTTAATTTCTTGGGTGAATCGAGAACATTATATAGAGTGAGAACAAACATAGAACAAATATAGTGAGACTATAGCATTTATTTAATTAATAAAACGGAATTCTATGTCGATATATGAATTATTGATGTTTTCCCCTATTTTTAAATTATATTAGTAAAACCGCGATCATTAGAAGAAATCCGCATTTTTGAACTTAAAACTTCGCAATCGGAAGTTTTCCATCTGGCAACATTGCTTCTGACCCAATAAGCAGCACGGAGTAGGGATGAGATCTCTCACACAATAAGCCGTTTCTCACTCACTACAGTTTTCGGACATTTTTTATTGTTTGGGTGTTAATCGTATTTTTACAATTATCATTTTCTATTTCGGTGTAATTTTTAAATAATTCATGGTTAATTTGCATGGCTGTAATGAAAAACGTCGAAGCCATCATTTTAAATGGCGAATGTCCAGGTGAGAATATATTACTGCCATGGATCCCTCTTATACCCACAGATGTGCCAATTCAATTCAAACGTCATCCATTTCTGTTAATATTGGCATTTGCGATGACTATCGATAAGACTCAAGGCCAAGCGATGTCTGTTTGTGGCTTATTTTTTAGCACACCATGTTTTTCACACGGTCCATTATACATGGCATGCTCTCGAGTGGGCGAACCATCCAGTTTATTTGTTTTAGCTAAAGATGGGATAACAAAAAATATTGTACACTCTATTGCGTTGAGGGATTGATATGTTTTTTAATAAAATTATTATAATTAGCAATGTATATCATTTCAAAAAATAAATTACAACAAATTAAATATATAAATGTTTGGTATTGTGTTATTTTTATATTCCATCATCGTTCACAGCGCTCCATGCCTCTTCAACTCATATTTACCACATCATCAAACACTGACAATAATTTAGTCATTTTTTCTATCAAAATAATCCTAGGAATAATTTATAGGGCAAAACAACGCTTGCCGGGTCAGCTAGTATATATATATATATATATATATATATATATATATATATATATATTGAAAAGAATTATTAATATTATTACAACAATGATAATAATACGTTTCTAAGAACGCAAGCATTTGAATTGCGCGGTAGCGGAGGGCGCGCTGACTGAATCGGGCGCTTCCAGCGCTGGAACCGAATTAGAGGGGAACCGAAGCGCGAGTGACCAACGAGAAAAGTCGGCAGTGAGGAGATGGCTGGAAAATGGAAAGGACGCTTACAAACGGTGCGGAAACAAAAGTATGAATAGTGTTGAAATCCAGGCTCATCGAGAGTAGGAAGCGTAAGGAGGGACAATGTGGGGGAAGAAGGTATGCAGTGAGCGTAAATGATTGTACTATTGAAGTAAAAGAAAGATAATATCAGTGAATAAAAACAATCACGTGGGTAAATTTGTAGCGGCGGAGGGACGTGGAGTTCCGTGCGGCATCTGACTAGTAATGTTTCGGTAACTATGTATTAGTGATCATGCAGGAATAAGGAACTGTAATCGGAGTCATAGAAATTTCATCAGTGAGCTATGTTAGACGGGGTGGAATCCGCGTGAATGCGTGAAGTATGGGAATGAACGCAAGGTGAATATAGTGTTAACCCCAAACAGTGCGGCATTGAGCATCCGACTGCGAGGTGTAGGAGAAAAGGTTTAATATGGACAGAGAACTGAGCAACGTTGGCGGGTGACCGTGGCGAGTCCGCTATAACGGTGGCGGGCGGCGAAATCGCGGCAGAAAGTTTTAAGCAGGGAGTGTCTGCGGGCGGCGGCGAGGCACCCGGCGGCGAGCATCTCCCCTCCATCCCGGCGGACAGCGACCCGAGGAATCTGGAGCGCCGCCGGCGGTTCGCGAGGCATCGCTTCATCGGCTGATCGCAGTCACGGCGTGGCGAGGCCCTCGCCAGAAAAGACGGTGTGGGTAAGAACGGACGTAAGAATATTGAGAAGGGGGTGGGGAAGGAATAGGAAGCAGTGATCAGAAGTGGAGGCCCTCATAGTCATTAAAATTGTGAGCAATGAGTGGAATTCTATGGCAATACGAAGTCAATCGATAAGAGGTTATGTAGGATAGGATGACGATAGAACAGATGTATTGTAAGAAAGAAAAACAAGTAATTTTTGTAATCTACCGTTGAATAAAGAGTAATGTTTAGTCAGATTACCCACATGTTTCCATTGGTGAGGAAAATGGAACCCAGAGCCAATTCCCGGAAAAGAATCCCTGTCCCCATTAACAAATGATTGTTGTGAAGGGTCGAATTAACGACTCATTTCTATATATATATTGAAACGAGTCGTGGATAGACTCTGCATAAGATTTGTAAAAAATTAAAAGAATGAAGGAAAGAAAGAAAGGGGACATGGATTCTTGTCCGGGAATGGGCTCCGGCAAATCACGCGCACACTGGAAATGGTGGTTAACAAGAACATTTTATTACAGAAATAATTGTTTTACAAATTTGGTTGCCTTTGGCGCTAATACTAGCATTCATTCTGTCCTTTCCCCTGTTTTGAACTATAACCCCTTTCGCTATTCTCCGCCCTCCCGGGGCTTCACTTCCTATAATGACTCCAATATTTGGGGGGGGGGGGCTCAACAAGAAATCACAGTTCTCCACGGGCTACTTACACTCCCTCCCCAACCTTCCAGCCGCTTTTACTAGTGATACTCCAACCTGACTTGCGTTACTGCCTGCTCGCTCCTCCACCGTCGAGCCGGCGCCGAGCGCCGCACCGTCCGCGTCCGGGCCTCTTCGTGCCGCGGTGAACCGGCGCGGGGAAGGGGGTCTTGCGATGCCGCCCCGGTCGCTTATTCCATGCGCGGCCTGCCGACGTGTCTGGTCCGCCGCCTCGCCCTTCGGGTATGTTTGTTGTGTTCGGCTGCGCTCGGAAGACCGAAGGACGTTCCGTCGCCGTTAGCCGCTCCCCATCCCACTCGTAGCCGCTGTGGTGCTTCTAAACGTTCCCACAACGTTTCGACTGCATCCGCATGTGGACTTCAACCCAGGCAGCAATAGTGTCGACCGTTCACCCAGTTTGCCCCCAATCAAGTCGAACACTGGCGTACACCGTTCCACCACTGCGCCCAGTTCCGTCCACTCCACGTGGAGATCATTCATTGCTGATGACGCTCCACCACGATCCCATGTCCGTCTTGTCTCGTTTCGTTTCCCAACAAGCACTTCCACTCTCGTCACTCACTTTCCTTGACATCACGCCTTTCCAGTTCCACGGCACCACGTTTACTTTCACTACTCTCTCCGTTTAACGGTCCGCACCACTCCGCACGTCCGCCTCTCATGACATTTTCTCTGCTACTGTGTCGCGCCTCGTGGCCTTCGGCTTCTCGCCCCGAACCGACTCCGGTTCCTCGCACCCGTCTCCGTCAGCGCGCCGGCCGCCGCCGCGCAGTTCAAATTCCTAACATGCGCCAGAACGCATTGTTATCACGTGAGTGGTAACAATTCGTTTCAATATATATATTGAGACGAACCGGACGAAGTCCGGTCGTCCCATGAGGAATTCATGCTGTGACCGCACGCAATGAGGACCAACGCGATTTTGAAAACCGCGTGCCGTCAACGTCAGAGAGTGACGCAGGCAACGGTTGATTTCAAAACCCGCGACCAGAACGACGTTTGCCAATGATGTGAGAGCAGATAAGCCCCAAACTAGCCATTGGCCGGTGCAGGTCACGCCAAAGGGGGGGAAAAGGGCATCCTGAAAATCTGCGGGGAGAAACATTCTTGTAAAAATTTCCAACGGAGCAAGACTTTCGAAAGTGCGCGGAAGTGAAGTTACGCGAGTAGGATTTCAAGAGAGTCTGAGATTCTTCAGTGAGCTACTAATCGAAGTTCGTATATGAGGAAAATTCCGGCCAGGAACAAAATCGGACTGTGAGACTGAAGTTGTGCCCGACAGAGAATTTATATAGTTCCCGAGGCATCGAAAGCGTGGAAGCGGACGCCCCACGCCGCTTCATCTTTGTCGACCAGGCTGCCGAGAACGAGTCGCCCGCCGCCGGAAAAACCTCCAAAATGAATATTAGCTCCAAAGAATAACGACATCCAAATTCCGGGAATTCACAAACAATCGGCACGTGTGTGAAAAAAAGACCTGATTCGCATCCGAGAAGCTGGTCCGATAAACACGGAAGTCTGCGAGGGGGAGAGACGCTGCGGAGAAACTCGACGTTTGCATCGCGAGGTCGCCGCCGGCGCCACTGCTACTCTGCAAACGCGCGGAGCCCAGCCCTTCGCTCGGCCGTGAAATAGGAGAGGTCATCAACCCCGCCCAGCCCCGACTGCTAGACTGCGAGCCGACGCCCGCCGGAGCGCGAGAGGGAAGGTCACTAGAGGTATTACACCTCCCTGTGGAGAACGAGCGTGAGTACCCGTGAAATTCAATAAATTGATAAAAAGGTAGAACATTCTGATAAACTCAGGAGAGACTATTATGAACAATCCTAGTTTGCAGATATCTTTTGTGTCAAAGTGTTTTTGTAAATTAAATTTAATGTGGAAGGCGCTGCTAGCCGACCACAAAGCAGAGTAACAATTAATGTTAAAGGAAACAGTGTGAAATCTAAATGTTTAAAAGGAGTAAACGTGAGGTTAGAGCGCTGAACGTTTTAATGCATTATTCAGGTAGCTCCAGCTGGAAGCAAGATTTACGTAATTAATTCGTGCATTGATAAGTTATAATCGCGTCAGGCATTGAACGTGAATCACTCAAGTCATTTCTAGGAAGTAATTGCATGTATTGTGTAACGCCAGAACGAGGCAAAGCAGTGGTTTGCCCGCTGTAACTTGGTAAATGGTGTATGACTTATTTTGGTTAATGAATGAATTTTTAAATCACTTGTGAATTGTGTGATTCCCCCTATCACTAACCAAGTAGGATTTCCTGGAGGGAGAATACCTTAGATAATTAATAAACAACCGGCAGGGCCTGGTGACGGAGCGGCGACAGGAGCGCTGCACGGTACCGGTGACACCCACGCCAGAAAGATTTCTCGTGGGGTATAAACGCCCTGACCCTACATAGGTTGATTGATGCCGGCGCGTCGCACAGAGACGACGTGTTCCGTCGCAATATATATATATTTTTATATATATATATATATATATATATATTTTGACCGTATTGGTCAAAAAGTAAATAATAGGCGCTCCACAACTTTCAAAGTGGCGCGCAGGTTGATGAATCGTTGCGGAACGAATCGGGCCGAGCCGTGAACGAGCGCCCGGAAGGGTGTGAATTGGTCGGTCGGACCAGGCGGAAGGGCAGTTGGGAGTTGAGCAGCGAGGAGAGAGGTGAGAGGCATGATGGCGACAATAGAGCGATGTGGTAACGAACAGATAAATCGAGAATAATCGGGACGGCTGGTGTTAAAGGAAGGATAATTGTGATGGACTTAATGATGATTGCGAGTAAGGATTGTGGTAAACTCAGTTGGAAGGAATAATCACGAAATTTGACGAGAGAAGAGGACAGTGCACGGACACGTGGGCAATGCTGTTCAGTGGTAGTCGGTGTAGCGGTGCGGATGTGGGATTATATGGGGAGCCGTGTGAGCTGAGACAGTAAATTCGTCGTGTGAAGAAGGAAACTGTGGTGAGGCGACGCCGGTGCATGGGAACAGATGCCGGCGACACGTGGGCAGGCAGAACATCGTTGGCGCCAAGGTCACCTCTCGTCAACGAGCGGGGGCACGCGGCATCGCGTCGCGTAGAAGACGACGGTTGTGGAGGGCAGATAAGTAACAATAATTATGAACAAAATAGAGGGGTAATCGAGTAGAATGCCAGTTCAGGGTGCTCAATGAGTAGTAAGGAGAGCAACGGTTGTCTGTAGTGGTTCACGAATGGCATGCAGTTTCCAGAGAAATGGAGGTTGTATAAATGGAAATGATAAATGTAATGATAGGAATATTCGGACACGTATAGGATAAACCATTTAGTTTGTATTCAGTAAGAATTTGCGACCAGGTCAATGATGTAAATTATGTTAGTAATGTGAAGATGTTTTGTTGTTTTTTTTTCTTCTTAATAAATTCTGTTTCTGTGACGGTAGATTCTTTGAATTCAGATAATGATGATTAAAGTACCCCCTCAAAGAACCCCTGTGCCCAAAATAAACATCACAAAAATTTATGATATGTGTACTCATGAAACCAACAAGGGTAAGTACGGTCACAATATATATGGGGGAATTTATTTATTCTCACCCAAAATCGAATGTTGGCAGTCTGTCTGTTCATTTGTCCGTCTGTGAACAACGCTAGCGGCTAAACCGTTCAGCTACTTTCCCCAAAATTGATATTACCCAAGCTATCTGGCTGATGTCGCGGCTCCTTGAATTTGAACCCGATATTTAATTTTGGGGGGTACTTTACTTGAAGACCGTGGAACATTTTCAAAATTTTCAAAAAAATTATTTCATTGTTTTTTATTAAATTTTGTTCCTGAATTGTGTAAAAGATGTTTAAAAAATGGTGCAGGTGTTATGTTCGTTGAATACAGTGATTTTTCGAAAATTGCAAAAGTTCAAACTTTTGTTGGAGTCTTCCTTCAATTAAAATACTGATTTTTTCCCTTAATGAATTATGTTCCTTAAAGGTAGATTTTGAAATCAGGTCATGTAGAATTTTTCGAAACTTTTTTGTACTTTTCGCGAAATTTTGCATCAAGATCAAGAAGTACCAGCTGTTTTAGTACAACTAGTTTTATTTGTTCTAATGAATCCCCGCCCTATCTTCCAATACGTTGCCTGTCATGCCTTGCTTAGCTTTCATCTATAAATTTCTAGCCCACTTCTCTCACTTTTGAACTAAAATAAAAACAAAGTAAAAGGAAATTAAAATTCTTGAACTCATATTTTGTGGAGTTTTATATATCACAACAAAACTTTTAATAAATTAATACATTGTAAAACTTCATGTTTTATTCTGTTTTTTCCTCTACTTGTATTGATAAACACATGAGACTGAATAATGATCTTAACGCCTAACCGAAGCAATGAACGTTTACTTACACTTCAAATTCTTTGAGTTGTGTGAGCGTCCTCCAAACGCTGAGTAGTTCAAGGAATGGTGTCGTCAACCTTTGTGTTTTAGATGATTTTAAGGTATCCATCAATCCAAGATCACAGTGAATCCCAACTTGGTAACATTTTTAATAATATCTAAAATAACTTCTGTGCTTCTATTTTCAACAATATTGAAAAACAACATTCATACATGATAGAAGATATTCCATAGAAAACTCATTTCTCATTCATTATTTTACCTCTATTATAATTTCTCTTGCCAAATGTTCTCTCACCACTTTCAAAAATAGTCTCTTCATCACTCAAAGGTATACTTTTACTCTCTAGAATTCTAAAACGCGTACCCACAAAAACTCATCTTATCCGTCAGTTTCTTAGCATCAACATTTATATCATTCATAGTGTTTCACTTTTCTTTTTCTTCTGCACTTCAAGGGTTAGGTTCAAGAAACCTGTTCCGGTGTCCACTTCCTTCTGGGCCTTCCTACATCTCTTCTTCCTCTGCATCTGTAGTCCACTGCGAGTGCTGGTTGTCTGCTATCGGGCATTCGTATAAGATGTTCATACCATCTCTTCTGATTTCTTTCCAGTTTCTCCAGCAAAGGTTCGACCCCCAGTTTATTTCTTATCTCTGTGCTTTTGTTTTTATCTAGGATATTATAATCTAGAGTGCCTCTCAAAATTTCATTTCAGCTGCCTGGATTTTATAGTTATCTTTTTTTGATGTTACTCTTGCTTCTTCTCCATACATTAACACTGGTACAGCTACTGTGTTGAAGAATTTTATTCTAGTTTCTGTTCTTAATTTACTTTTTAGATGTCTGTGTATCCTGCCGCATATGTTTCTAAATTTATTTAATCTTTTTTATATATATATATATATATATATATATATATATATAATATATCTTTCAAACAAGATGTGTCAACCTAGATATCTGAAATATTTTACATGTTTTATACTCATTCCTTCTATCACAATCTTTGTTCTCACTGGGTATTTTCCTTTATATGCCATAGTTTTAGTTTTTTCTGTGGATATTTTCAAACCATATTCTATTGCAGTTTGATTTAATCTATATACTGCCATTTGCATTTTGTCTTCAGTGTCCTGTATTATCACTTTGTCATCTGCATATAAAATAGAGTTTAAAAATATTTTCCTAAAATAGATCGCTGTCGTCCATGTATATATTAAAAGTGTTGGTGATATGCAACAGCCCTGTCTTACATCTTTGTTGGTGGGAATCTTTTCTGTATAATTTCCTCTTATAACCAGCTTAATGCTCGTTGTTTCATATAGTCCTTTTATCACCACTATCAAGTGTTTTGGATACCCCGTTGTTTCTATTATGTTCCACAGAAGGCTTCTATTGACATTATCAAAAGCTTTTACTATATCCACGAATGTTAGGTGCGTTTCACGGTTGTGTTCACGTCTTTCTTCTATTATTCTTTTTAATGTGAAAATGGCATCAGCAGTCGATCTGCCCTTTCGATATCCCATTTGTTCTTCTGATATAAGGTGGTCTGCTATTATTTTTAATCTTTCATTTATTATTCTCACATAGATCTTGTATGTTGCATCCAATAGACTTATTCCTCTGTAATTGTCTGGGTCTCCTCGGTTATCTTTCTTAAAAAGTGAGATTACTTTTGCTTTTTGCCATTGTTTAGGAGTTTGTTTATTTCTCCTGCACATATTAAAGAACTGAAGCAGACGTAGATGAAATAACATTCTAGAGTATTTTAGTAGTTCTGTGTTCATGCCATTCATACCAGGTGCTTTTCGATTTTTACATTTGTTAAGTGCTTCACGTAGTTCATCTATCGTAGGTCATCTGCATATGTAGTTGTGTATGTTTTTATTATTTCACATTTTTCATCGTACCATATTTCTTTATAATGTTTCGCCCCATCTTTACTGGATTAATTTGTAAATTCTCTATTCAATGTTTTCATTACTTTGTAGGCTAATGTTTGTTTCCCGTATATATCATGTTCTATTCTTCCAATAAATCTGTCCCATGAATCGGCGTGGGCTTTTCTAATAATAGCTTTTACTTTGTTTCTAGCTTTTTGTATTCTTCCTTGTGATTTTCAGTAGGGTTGTCAAGGTATGTTTTGTATCTCTCCTGTTTGAGCTTAACACTTTTTTCGATATCATCATTCCAGATTTTTCAAACCTTTTCTTTTTTGAAATTTCTTTTTCCGTCCTACTGCCTCATCTGCGGATTCCTATATTATTTGCTGTATGTGTTGCCATTCTTTTCCTATTTCCTTCTCTGTGATAAGGTTTTGAAGATGTTTATTCATTCTATTTTGATATAGGTTTCTCACGCTTTCGAGGTATACTTTGTATACTTCTTCTTTATTATTCGCTGTGAATCTTGAATGATGTTTCACTTTTGCTCACGCAATTCACAACACGTAATATGAACCTCAATCATTCTTAATTTACTGCAACTAAACCACGAACTATTTCATCTAGAGACAAAATACCCATGTCATTTATACTTATTTTTATTCATTTGGCAATATTATTTTATTTTATAATTCATTTCTCATTTCTCTAGCCCAGTTTATAAATTCACGGCCAGATTAAAATCAATCTCTAAGCTACTATTGTAAAAAGATGTGAAGAAAAAATTCATAAACTTTTCTTACTGTCGGAGCACCACATCAGACATAACTGATGTACTAAACTATTGAAAATTCCACCAAATACAATTATTACACGAGGAGCTCTGATTAGCAAGCAGATCATTTAAAATATGTAACAGTTAATTTTTGTATAAAATGGCAAATCACTCAAAATATACTCGTTAACTTACTGTTATGTGTTTCAATTTAGTTGTTTATTGTATAAGGTGTAGTTTTTAAATTATAGTAATTGAAATAAAAATTTACATTTTACATTAAGGAGGGTCCAGACTCTATTATTTCTTGGCATAAGAGACTTATAGCCCTGCCTTGTTGTAATGGATAGAGCACCATATCACATCACATGAAGCTTGTGAATTCTGTGTCTTCTACTGAATGGAAGAAACATGAATTAGTGGTGATATGTGATTTAAGAAATTGGCATATTAATCATGATAGTAAAATTACTACCTTTTAGATGTGGCTGGAGCAACGAGGAGTATTAGTTACTGTGAATGCGGCAGTTGTTCTCTTCAGGCAAATGTGTAAACTACATGGCAGCTAGTTGAAGAAGTTTGTTTAAAAATATAATTCATTTTACAACTATTTAGATTGAAACATTTTGTTAAAGTGTGACTAATGAGTAGAATATTTCTGATAGGTTTATAGTGTGTGTTGATGAAATTGTTGAGTTATATGATAATTTATTAATATACAAAGTATGTCGCATGACCACAGACAGCTGGCGCCTGCGTAAGCATATCTGCGTAGCTCCACCTACAAAAAGAGCATACCAGTGGTAAGGCGTACATAACAGCTTGACCTCCGCTTAGCGGAGGTACGAATGCTACTCGTGAGCTCGTCACCCGTGTGCACGGACCTTCTATTTCTCCTCGGCCCAAACTGACCCTGCCGACCTCCCTTCACCCCTAGTCGGTTTAATTTCGCCCAAACTGGCCCTGCCAACATCCTTCCATCCCTCCGTGGGTTCACATCGACCCTAACTAGCCCCGCCGACACTCCGTCCCGCTGATCCAGACCGAACCTCCGGGGTCCTGATAGCGGCTTCCCACGCTTCCCCCCTGATTGCCGCCACTTCGTGTGTCGCCAATGCGTCCTATGGCCGTTCCCTCTCCCGGAGAACAGTCCTTGGCGAGACTGGCCTACGTCAGGTGCCTATATAACAATTAAAATTAATGAATAATTATTAAACGTTGTCTTTTTATTTAAAAACATGGTCATATTGAGTGGGTTGCATAATAGATTAACATTAACATTTAATGTTTTGTAAAGAAACATACAATTACATTAATTTTTTAAAACTGCAGGAGCTATAGTACTATGATGAGTTGGTACAGTACAGCAGATTGAATTTGAGATGAAATTGCTGTGTAGCAATAAGTTGAGATCATGCTCTCATGAGCTGTAAATTCTGGGATCCTTTGTACTATGATCAGTAACTTTGGTGATGAAAAATTATAAAAATATGCTGGTTGATTGAATACATGTTTGGTTTTTGTTTATATTCATTGAGCAAATTTAAATAACTAGTATAAGTAGCCACTATAAAATGCAGTTAAATAAGATTGAAATGTCTCGGGATAAAAAAGTGCTTAATTTGTCTGGAACAACTAGAAAAGTATGGGACGGTGGTCCAACAACTGTAATAGAATCTCACATACTTTATGTTGGGTTCATGTAGACTACCATATTTTTATTTTCCCGTATACGTACGTATATACGAAGTATTATACGTAGTATTGGGAAAGTATGTAATGCTGCACGGAAAAATGGCAAATTTTCGGCAGAAAAACGTTCATTGCCGGGCTGTGATAGCAAAAAAGCGGATAAATCCAGTTGCTAAATTAAGAAACAGATCTTCTAACACAAGGTGTTGCCAGAATCCCTGTTCTGTAAGTCTTTGATACCGAAAAAAACAATTCAAAGCAAAACGTCCGTCCGTCCGTCTGTCTGTGAGGTGTATGTGAACATCACTAGCGCCTAAATGATACGTACGAAGGTTTTTTTCCAAATTGAAGATACCACTGTCGATTTGACATGAGTCGAAGCTCTGAGATTTTGAAAAACATTAATTTTTGGGGGTACTTTACCTAAATCCCCCCCGGACATTTTCGATATTTTCTAAAAAACGGTTCCAATTTCTTCTATAAATTTCTTGTAGAAAACAGAGTAAAATACACGGCGTCTTCCTCCAACTACAAAATTGCAGATTGAGAGTTTTCCTTCAAATAAAATTTGTTTTTTGTTGTGAGTTCTCTCTTTGAAGCCTTGTACTTTTTTTGAAACTTTTAGTAGTTTTAGAACAATATTGCGTGCAATATGTGCAATTTTAAAAAATTACAAAACCAAGATTTTCTCAAAAACGGCTCCAAATATTTCTTTAAACTTTTAGTAAGGATAGTGCCGAATTTTCTCTATGAGATGATTAAGCTGCGGATGCAGGCATTAAAAACAGTAGAAATAGGCAGGCAAAATAGGCACTTAAAATTCAGAAATAGGCACTTAAAATTCAAAAATAGGCACTTAAAATTAAAAAAATAGCCTCTTAAAATGATACTACAAATTTATTAATCACACAGTAATACTAGCAATGTACAAGTAATTCAATTAACGTTCATAAGAATGACAGTACCACAATGTATTCCTCTAAAATTTCTACAGGTAACTGATGTCGGTTGTCGGCCAGAATGTTTCTATAATGGGAGAAACTTCTTTCTACCTCACAAGAAGTTATTTGCCAATACTTCATTGTCACAATCTCTGCTGGAGACCAGTACAGTGGTAAAGCAGTGACGTTAATTTCACTCCCACTCAGAGCTTTTGACAACAAAAGCACTAGTTCAACAATAGCATGTTGCAAAACCAATTTTAAAATAGATTTAATCACATTTCTGATACAGAATCAGAGATCAATGGTTTTGCTTTGCCATTTTCCGTGAATGTTGATAGCGTAAATCACTATTTACAGCTGGAAATATTATGTCTTTAAAATGATACAAATTTGAAGGCCAAATTCGAGCACAAGAAAGATCAACTTCAGTTTTACTAAAATTTTCCACGGAGACAGTTTCCTAAGATCCATGGGCACGCTGCCTAAGTTTGAAATATGACTGGATTTACGTATTTTTATGAACAATTATTTTCTCGTATAAAAATTTGTATATCGAGACTTAGGAGCTCTCTCACTGATCAGAACTTGGCAAATATCCTGAGGTTTACTTGCGTTCAATCATTTGTGCCAAATATTGAATGCATTGTGCTAGAAAAAGATTTTAAAAATTTAGAAAAAATTAATAGTATGTAAGATCTTTGTATGTACTTTTTGAAATAATTTCTATGAAAACTCTTAGGCAAACACATTTATGTCAATTCAACATTCAGTAATTGTTACTATTGCAACCTTTCTGAAGGGTATTCCCTGAAATTATTCCTTCACCGAATTATTTATTTACTGTTATCCAATGTCAGTGGAAGTGACAATAACTATCCGCAGACAATGAAAATGGCCGTTTTGGTATTTGCGCTAGTGAACCTCCACGGGTGTCTACGGACGAAAGCACCTCAGTGCGAAGCGAGAAACAGCAGCGTGCACTGGCCGACGAATTTTCATGCCCTGGCGTTTGACTCATGAATTTCACATATTCTTCGTTTTTTTCCGTCGTCGTTCTCATATTCATCATCGTGGCCGATGATATTAGGTCATTATTACACTTCCTGCCTTATAAAATTAATCTTTTTGACAGTGGTAAGCACATTTCTGAGGCCACGAGCTCTGTTGAGAAGGACGGTCGCGAATTAGTGATAAATATTCGTTTTGTAAAGCAGGGGAGTCTAATAATTTGCTAATGTCATCGGTCAAGTTAGAAAAAACGAATTATAGTGCTCCGTTCGGCCCCGGCCGCCCGCTGAGAGCCAGGAGCAATCGGTCTTGGCGCTACGGAGCGAAATACGTGACGAGCCCTGATTCAATCGGAAGCCTTTATGTCGCTACAGTAACGCCACTATGGTGTCGTTCCAAGCTCCCGATTGGATGAAACCGTCAATCGCTGGTTTACTCCAAACAGATGGTTGTCACTTTCAACAGCTGCGTAGCTTCCGGCTGATGTACCTTCAAATCCAAGTAATTTAAAGAGACTCGTTTAATACGAAATACCCGCGCTCTGTTGGCGAAAAAAACGCAATAGAGAATTTATCGCATAGTTGTTCGATTTACTCAGTACTTTGCGGGATAAAATGGA
>JAHLJT010008992.1:0-26300 GCA_031308135.1 Acheta domesticus | reverse complement strand
CCCCTTCTACCTGTGTACCGGTTGGCCGGGTGGTCGGCCAATGCGGAGAGAGTGCACCGGCCAATCAGGGCCGGGCTCTCCGCGGTGCGCTGTTGACGGACGGCGCTCCGTCCGTTGCCGGACGTAGGGGAGCAGCTAGGACCGCGTCCGTTCGAGACCGGACGTCCTGGTAAAATAGGTGTTTCCAGGCATCGTGAAGACGAATGCCTTGGTCAGCATTAAGATTATGCGGGTGTTTAATTATTTCCACCGCCTCTTTTACCCTCCTCGTACCCCAGCGGTCTTCTCTGGCTAAGAGGCGAGTGTCATCAAATAAGATGGCATGGCCAGTTTTCCATGCGTGCAATGCTATGGCCGATTTATTCGTATTATTGTATTTATAATGACGAATATGTTCCCGGAGGCGTTCATCTACTGTGCGTCCCGTCTCGCCAATGTAACTATGGCCGCAGCTGCATGGGATCTCGTATACCCCTGATGACATAAGGGGAGGGACGCGATCTTTCACGCGTACAAGCTTTTGCCCAAGTTTTTCCTGGGCTTTGTAGGCCGTCTTTATATCAAAGCGGCTCAATAGCTTGCCAATCTTATCGGTGACACCTCGTATATACGGTAGAGTGGCTATAGTTTGGTTGGTATTGTCACTAGGTGTGGTGATATCGACCGTGTTGGAAGTGGTCGTAGCCTGCCGTACCGCTTGGTTGGCAGCGCTAGCGCTGTATCCGTTAGCTCGAAATGTGGTCTTTAGGAGCTCCATTTCAGAGTCCAACGATTCCTTATCACACACTCTAGTTGCTCTGATGGCCAGAGTTTTCAAAACCCCCCGTTTAGTTGCCGGGTGATGGTGAGAGCCGGCATGCAAATAACGGTTTGTATGAGTGGGTTTACGGTAAACACTGTGTCCTAGTCTACCGTTCGCTTTCCGACTCACCAGCACGTCAAGGAAAGGTAATTTTCCCTCATTTTCCACCTCCATTGTAAACTTAATCTTAGGGTGTGTGTTGTTAAGGTGCTGGAGGAAGTCAGCTAAGGTGTGAGGACCGTGGGGCCACACTACTAGTGTATCGTCCACGTACCGGAGCCAAACAGTTGGTTTTAGTGGGGCATTCTCCAGGGCCTCCGTTTCAAAGGCCTCCATAAACAGGTTAGCCACAACTGGAGAGAGGGGAGAACCCATGGCCCTGATTGGCCGGTGCACTCTCTCCGCATTGGCCGACCACCCGGCCAACCGGCACACAGGTAGAAGGGGAACGTAGCCCTATATTAACCCGTGCACAGTACAGCTCCGTGCATTACGCCCTGAGGAAGGTCGCAGAATGGCGACCGAAACGTCGGCACCTTTGCCATGGACGCGGCGTCACCCGGACAGCCAACTTAATATTGACTCCGGCCGCGGAAGCCTACGCTCTCACTTGACCAACCTCTACGGGGAGGAAATATTTAAACTCACTCGTGAGTTCACTACATTGCGTGACAAACGGAAACGAAAGCTGAGTCAGCTCGCTTTCCTCCAACGGTGCAGAGATGAGGACGTTCTGCCGTCCTTTCTCGAAATCCGTCACCAGACTCAGACCCAGGCAGCATTGCGGATTCTCCGTAGAACGGGTTTTGCCCTCCTGCGTGAGAGGATCCGCGATACCAGGATGCAACTCTCTAACATCGAACGTAAGTTGCTTAATATTCATTTAAAGCTTGCATGTTGTCTTAGTGTACCTGATTTTATCACACTTGATACGGTTTCGGCTGAAGCCGCGGAAAGTGTATTTGCATAAATCTAGATGTAAGCAAATTCGGAAATTCGACAAACTAAAGGCCAAACAACATCCTGAGGCCTGTAGGGTTGGCTTGACGAGTACTGTCGTCAACCTAACTGACGAACAGTTGAACCAGGCTACTGTGTCTGTACTGAGTAAAGGCCTCAATTTCGCCCCCGTGCCCGACCGCGTTCCTACCGCGGACATCGTGGCAGGGGTGGAAAACGCGGTTTCAAAACTGCCTGCCGACCAGGCTGACTACATACGCAGAGAATCGGCTCGTTTTCTGGCCCATTCTAAATTGCCACGTAGTAATTTGCGACGCGAGGAACGTTTAGCGTTGCGCGAACTACGTAAGCGTGAGGACATCGTTGTAGTACCGGCAGACAAAGGCAATGCCACGGTGGTCATGAAAACTATTGACTACCATTCTAAAGTTGAGGCGTTGCTGACAGATCAGGCCTATACTGTTCTGCAAAGTAATCCCGTTCGTAAGCTGAGGGGAGAGGTCGCTGCACGGATTAACAACTCGGCTGCTATAGAGTCGGAGGCCAAAGCTAGGTTAAAACGTGGCAACCACTGTATTCCTAGGCTTTATGGTCTTCCTAAGATACATAAGCCCGACGTGCCACTGCGCCCCATTGTGAGCGCTATTAACTCCCCCACCCACCCTCTTGCCCGCTATGTGACCGATAAACTGCAGCCTTTGACTGACGACATCAAGTCAGCTGTCAGGAATTCGGCCCACCTTATTGACATTCTTAAGGAGCTCCGCATAAATGACTCGGACATCCTCGTCAGCTTCGATGTCACGTCTTTGTTCACTATGGTTCCAGTGGACGAGGCGGCCACTGTCATACGCAGAAAACTTTGCTCCCGTGGGCTCACGTCGGAATGGGCCGACTTAGCTGAGTTCTGTCTCACGTCCACTTTCTTCCAATACCGAGAGCAATTATATGCTCAAGTTGAAGGAGCGGCCATGGGTTCTCCCCTCTCTCCAGTTGTGGCTAACCTGTTTATGGAGGCCTTTGAAACGGAGGCCCTGGAGAATGCCCCACTAAAACCAACTGTTTGGCTCCGGTACGTGGACGATACACTAGTAGTGTGGCCCCACGGTCCTCACACCTTAGCTGACTTCCTCCAGCACCTTAACAACACACACCCTAAGATTAAGTTTACGATGGAGGTGGAAAATGAGGGAAAATTACCTTTCCTTGACGTGCTGGTGAGTCGGAAAGCGAACGGTAGACTAGGACACAGTGTTTACCGTAAACCCACTCATACAAACCGTTATTTGCATGCCGGCTCTCACCATCACCCGGCAACTAAACGGGGGGTTTTGAAAACTCTGGCCATCAGAGCAACTAGAGTGTGTGATAAGGAATCGTTGGACTCTGAAATGGAGCTCCTAAAGACCACATTTCGAGCTAACGGATACAGCGCTAGCGCTGCCAACCAAGCGGTACGGCAGGCTACGACCACTTCCAACACGGTCGATATCACCACACCTAGTGACAATACCAACCAAACTATAGCCACTCTACCGTATATACGAGGTGTCACCGATAAGATTGGCAAGCTATTGAGCCGCTTTGATATAAAGACGGCCTACAAAGCCCAGGAAAAACTTGGGCAAAAACTTGTACGCGTGAAAGATCGCGTCCCTCCCCTTATGTCATCAGGGGTATACGAGATCCCATGCAGCTGCGGCCATTAGTTACATTGGCGAGACGGGACGCACAGTAGATGAACGCCTCCGGGAACATATTCGTCATTATAAATACAATAATACGAATAAATCGGCCATAGCATTGCACGCATGGAAAACTGGCCATGCCGTCTTATTTGATGACACGCGCCTCTTAGCCAGAGAAGACCGCTGGGGTACGAGGAGGGTAAAAGAGGCGGTGGAAATAATTAAACACCCGCATAATCTTAATGCTGACCAAGGCATTCGTCTTCACGATGCCTGGAAACACCTATTTTACCAGGACGTCCGGTCTCGAACGGACGCGGTCCTAACTGCTCCCCTACGTCCGGTAACGGACGGAGCGCCGTCCGTCAACAGCGCCCCGCGGAGAGCCCGGCCCTGATTGGCCGGTGCACTCTCTCCGCATTGGCCGACCACCCGGCCAACCGGCACACAGGTAGAAGGGGAACGTAGCCCTATATTAACCCGTGCACAGTACAGCTCCGTGCATTACGCCCTGAGGAAGGTCGCAGAATGGCGACCGAAACGTCGGCACCTTTGCCATGGACGCGGCGTCACCCGGACAGCCAACTTAATATTGACTCCGGCCGCGGAAGCCTACGCTCTGACATAGCCTTTCTTTCTTCTTTCCGATCTATCAACCGTTCTTTACTACAACTACAAACTGCAATAAACTCTCTTCAAAACTGGGCAACACAAAACAACATTAAAATCAACCATGATAAAAGTCAAGCAATAGTTTTTTCAAACCGCCGTCATCCCATCTCTCCCCCTCCCCTATATGTCAACCGCCACCCGCTTCCTTGGCTTACAAAAATTAAATACCTTGGTGTCATCTTTTCCCGACGCCTGCACTGGACAGATCATATCACCGAAAAATCCATTAAATCTCACCGTATCATAACGCACTTCATCCACTGCTCACTCATCCATCATTGACTATTAAAAAAAATTACAAATATACTACACTTACATCAGATCGAACATGACATATGCCCACCCGACCTGGACATGCATGACAAACGACAACTTATTAAAATTAACAAGACTAGAAAACAGAATAATCCGTGATCTCCAATATTACATCTGTTATTAACATTCAAATAGTGTAAACCCCTTTCTGGGACACTCTGTATACGTTGTATAGGAAAAATTATGTAATGCTGCGCGATAAACTGATTTTCGGCAGAAAAAATTCATTGCCAGCCCTGATAAGGAAAAATTTGATAAATCCAATTGCTAAATTAAGAAAAAAAAATACCCCTAACACGTGCTGCAGCCAGAATCCCTGTTTGTGACTCCTTGATACCGAAAAACCAATTGAAGCGAAACGTCGGTCCGTCTGTCTGTGAACAACGCTAGTGCCTAACTGTTCAGCCGATTTTCTCCAAAATTCATATTCCCAATCGATCTGCCCAATCTCAGGGCCCCTTGATTTTAAAATCGAGATTTTAATTTTGGGGGGTACTTTACTGGGAGCCCTGTGACATTTCAAAAATTTCAAAAAAATGGTGCCAACAATTTTGACTAAATTTGTTAGTGGATAGTCTGAAGGTCATTTAAAAGAATGGCTTAGGTTTGACGTTGGTTAAAAACTCTGATTTTTCGAAAATTGAACAAAATCAAAATTTTTTCGGCGTCTTTCTACAACTACAAATATGAAGGTACAATTTTTTCTTAATGAAATATGTTCATAAAAACACCTTCAAATAAGGTCATGTTCAATTTTTCAAAAACATGAGTATTATTTCGAGAAGCCCGCTCGGAATTGACTGCCTTTCGTTTTTGGCGTCTTATTACAACTACAATTCTGCAAATACGATTTTTTCTCAATGAAATGTATTTATCAACGTAATAGCTAGTTGGTCAAATTCAACAACTGTGAGGAAAATTCTAGCGGCCTAATGCCCTTATAGGTACTTTTCCATGGTTTCTCCGATCAACACCGGACACCCGTTGTATCTCACTGTGCAAGATAAGAAGATGCCGTTTGGACAATCGATTGCATAAACAGGGGCTTCTTGATTGATGATACTTCGTCTTCGCTCTATTTTTTACTAAGAAGATATAAGGTCAACTTTGTTTTTTTGTAATGGAACCAAATGCTAAATTTGGCTATATATATATATATATGTGTGTGTGTGTGTGTGTGTGTGTGTGTGTATGTGTGTGTGTGTGTATTGTTCCAGCCTGTATGTGTATATACATATACACATATATACATACATACACACAGGCACTTTCTTACACTACATTACCATACATGTGGGAAGAGCAGCCGGGATCTTAGAGCTTGTGTAGGTCGGTGGCGGATCTCGCTATCTAGCGGGGGAGGGGAACACCGACACCTCCCCGGATAAAAAATTCACGGCACAAATGGATGTAATGACCAAAGCAGTCGATGTGCCCAGAAACGTCAATCAATCGATCGATCGAGTGGCGGGAAGGACATCCTGTTTCGTAGTTCAAAACAGCCTTGCGTGTTTTAATTTATTAAAAAAGTATTGTGGCGTAAAATACGTTGAAAACTTTACTTTGAATGGATTCTAGAATCGTTGTACGTTAATCACGTTGATCATCTTTATGGACTTTGATACGCGTAGCGAAGCGTCAATTTGCCTAAAAACGTTTGAGTTTATAAATAAGATGCCATTCCCTCGCGGATCCATGATGTCGTTAGTCAAATTCTCGCGGAAGTGAGTGAGGGAGAAGAACCTCTTTCGGTTTTAAAAGTTGATAGGACGCAGTACAAACGGAAGGCCTTCTTATCGGAGCTATGACAGACCCGTAATGTTTTTCAAGGTATATCACAACTTTTGAAACATAAACCCCACAAAACTAAAAATAAAAGATTTTTTTAAAAATTTTCCAAATTTTTAGTAATAGTTATTTTCATTTTATTTGAGACAATCGGTAGTGCAGTACCACAGCTGCGTACGAGTAGCCCAATAAGAGTTAAGGACTGTAATCGTCCAGAAATTTGTTTTGCCTGAGCTAGTTGCATTAGGAGGGACGTCCGGATATTTCGTGTCTTTCTTGGTCTTGCCGCTAGATGTTGCATGCTCGCCAGCACTGCTCGATACGGTCGCGATTATGCGACATCTAGCGGCACAATCGAGAACGACGCGAAATGCCGTGAGATATTCCATCGTGAAGACAGGCCTTCATGCGCCAAGAACTAAAAACTCAAGTACATTCATTGGCTTCCTTGCATGTTGTCTTCAAGAAATGTGAACGTAGTTTTTTAAGGCCGAGGCTGCCTGTCGAAATGTTAGGAAGTCGATGTCGTTTTGAGACGGCACTCAGTGCATTCGGCGGTGTTTTCCTCCGCTGGATGGGGAGATCCAGCGCAGACATACACGGTGGCTTGCGAGGTTTCCTCATTCAGGAATCTCCCCAGCGAGGTCCCAGCCGGGACCAGCTCTAACTAAGCTCCCCACTGGTCTCCTGACGTGGGTTTTGTGTTTTAGGAAGGGGTGGGGATGAGACAAGGAAGAAGAAGGAAATATTACGAGCTGTCCGTGGACAGTTACTGCTCCGGCATTCGCCTGGTGTTGATAGGAGAAATCACGGAAAACTAGCAATCAGAGCAGCCAGCCGCTAGAAACCTCATCCAGACAGCGGGTGATTCGCTCCAGCTATGTATCTAGCTATTATCTGGGACCGTCGGGACTCGAAGCCTAGGACCTCCCGGACGTGAGATCTGCGGAGTGACGAGCTGCTGCCCTGAGCCACCTCAGCCGGCGTGCCTCCTCTGTGACGCGCAGAGATTGAGGCCCTCGCCATCTGCACGCGGTCCCGGAGGCGCGCGCCTGGAGACACTGGCCTGCCGGCCTCGCCGAGAGCCGGCTGCCTGAGTGGTTATCGGCGGGGGCTCGCGCAGGGCAGAGGCCGCGGCCCGCCCGATAGCAGACTCTCCGCTTCGCGGGCGTCCACCGGGCTGCAGCACGTGCAGCGGGACGTGGCGGCGGCGCCACTGGCCACTACAGATATAAAAAGAAGTTGCAACTCCCTATTGGACAGTTTTCTGAAGAAGCCCAAGAAGGAAGAAATAAGGACAACGGAATGTTCTGAGAACTACTCACAAAGAAAACAAGACACTAACACAGTTCTCTGAAGACGCCCAAGAAGGAGTCGAGGAGTATATGGAGTATTGGGCGATTGCCTGTTCGATAAATGAATAAATATAAATGAATCGTTTCTGAAAGTGGGTGGTTTTTTAGTTATTTTGAAAAAAAAAGGGATTGAAAATTCTGGATTTTCGCACTTTTTTGCTCAAAACAGTTTTTCCAGGCAAAATTCTTGTTCAGAGACTGATATTCTGATATTAGTATTCAGAGACTCCAAATGCATAGAAGTTATCTATCAAACTTCACGAAAACGTTCCCTTATTTTCTACCATTTGACCGAACTGTATGAGAATAGGGGGAATAACGCAATCAAATATTTGGATTTTTCTGTGAAAATGGAAACTGTTTCATTGTTTTCGGAGTTTTCTGGAGTTCCTGCGTGTCTGATGAAAGTATAGTCACCTCTCACTTTCCCGGAAGGTTAATAGTTTTCTTTCAATTTCTGCACTCATTGGAAGTTAGTAATACATTTGTAGACATACCATTGAAATTCATTGTTTCTAAATCTAATAGAACTTTAATATTTTATGATCAAAGAATGTATTACTTTGTGACATGCAATCAGATGTAACTTTCTTATCTCTTATAAAACGATTAATCTGTGCAGCACGAAATACTCCAGCTGTATTGCTATAACGTAAGTGTTAGAGAAAATCCAGAACTGTGTTACAGTCGCGGAAATGAAAGAAAAGAAAATTGTTGGATTGGCATTTTAATGTAGCTCAAAAGATGGACAGCTTTTGTTGCTTCAGTGCACAAGTTGAAGCATATTTGCGTTCCATTGAGTAGTTTATTATCAATTTTTTAACGAAATTGATTATTACAGTTTGGCGTAGGCCTCATCATATTGCAAAATAGGACACTCCATCTAAATCAATAAGTTGTGTTTGCTGACAAATAAGACGCTTATTTTCCAATTTCAAAAGAGGATACTTTTTATATTTGAATATGTCTGGTTTTGATAATAGATGAATACTCATTGCCCCAAATACGAGGCCGTCAATCTTTAATTTATTTCCACTGCTCAAATGTCTTATGTAAGTAGTGAATTTTATATCCTCAACGGACATAAACATCCTAAACGAAACAGCAAGTGTCGGTATTCTTGAATAATTGATGTTGAGTTAGCCGAGATCGCTAAAGCGTTGTCCGCTAAAGCGTTGTTCATGACGTGCGTCGAATCCTCATCTAAAATAAAACCATGCTCAGCTGTCATATGCCATTAGGTAAGTCGGAGTGGCCGGAGGAAAGCAAACGGTTTGGTACGCACCGAAGTTGACGGGGCATATGCAGTTAAGATCTGACGGTTTTACCACTTTTTTAAAAAGAAAATCACTCATTTACCAATTGTTTGGAGGGCTCTAAAAGTATAATTTAGTATCATAACAATATGACATAATGTTCGCAAATAAATTGCTACGAAATATCTCTAACAATGGGCGTATGACATGTGCAAGCAACAGCAGGAAAATTAATAAGAGAATACACTGTTTAATGGATTCCTTATTATTCCTCTTCTAGACAAGAGGAAATGCTCCAATAACGTCACATATACTATTGTTCAAACATTTGGACTGCAGAGTTGTATGAATGAAAAATTGATTTGCGCACAAATATTTATGGGACTGGGTCTATTAGTACGTAAGACGGTGTTAAGTGTCCTAAATCTTACGATATAAATGAACCCCCGTCAAAATACAAAATGCCGTGAAGGAATGAAATAAATAACAAACAATTAAAAAAAGATTAATTTTATTTGCCTTCCTTTGGAGCAGATCTTAGTTGATGACCTATTTAAAGATTGATACGCTCCCCAAGTTTTCAAATGAGTCATTTGACACAGGTTGTCTATAATTCAAGTAAGAGGGATCTATTATAAATTTTAGAACAGAGCTTAATAAAACATCTAAACATATCAAAGAACAAATATGAAACAAACAGCTCTTCAAAACATAATTTTATTCACTATCTGAAAATGACACTTAGTGCTAAAATATCTTCATTGTCATTTTAAACACTTCTTGCATACTACGGCGAAACATAAATTGCATTTACAAACGTTTTAATTCATAAATTATTTTATTTTATTTTTAAGAACTTTGCCTTTCAACTATAGAGATAGATCGTAGATTTTTACTCCGAGATAAATCGAAGTCATAACACTCGTTAAGGTTAAAGTGCAAGGAGTGAAGTACACAATGACAATTATGCGTTTAATACGTCTTATGACGTGGCAAATACCTAATTGGTTTCTTGGAACTCGTAATTCATTGTTTGAAACATCTGGTGTTCCAACAAACGGATGATTACGTTTGGCATTCGAAACTACCAAATTTTTCTGCAATTTGCAATAACATCGTTAGTTGTGCTCGTGGCAAGAATATATTACCAATCTGCAAATCGATCATGAATAATTTCAGAATTTTCTGTAAAGGTTTTTCAAAACCGTGGCGCCTCGAGTGGAACACGATCGGTCGGGGAATTTCCATTTTGAAAGAAATCGTACTGATGGTTTATGCACTAGTGTTGTTCTCAGACTGTCGGACAGATAGACGAACGGACGTTTTGCCATCAATTGTTTTTTTGGTATCAGGTATCCACAAAACAGGGATTCTGGCTACACCACGAGTTTGGGGATTTTTTTCTTAAGTTAGCAAGTGGATTTATCCATTTTTTCGTTACCATGGCTAAGAGTCTTTGCGAAAATGGCGCAACAGAACTAAGAGAAACTTGTAGTATGATTTATTCATTTACTTGTAAAATATGTCACATATAAGTAAAAGGAAAATGGGGCGCAAAAGTATTGACCCCTTCTTGTTTAGGCTGCGCACGCCTTCGTTTTATTTGGCGACTTTGCATGAACTGCGGTTTGTTCTCGTGAAAGAAAATGCATTTCGGCGTTATCGCTGAGAAAAGCGACCTTTGGCTTCTCTTATGCCCTCTCCCTCCCTGTAGTTATCATGCGGACTTTCTTGTTTTCGCGTGATACACCGTAGGAACACGTGGTGGTGATATATAGGCAGTTCAGGGACATGTATTTGTGTACGGTTTTAAACAAGCGACTGACGATGGCAGAGGGCTGCCTGAGATTGAAATACTCTTATCAATGACGGAATAAGTTAATGCTTGACCAAGTTATGAATAAACTGTTGCACATGAACGTCACTGGCACGCAAAATTGGGGGGGGGAAGCGGTCTTCAAAAAGAGTATATCATTCCGCGGAAATATATTTAAAGCCAAGACATTTTACTTTCCTACCCCTATTTCGTAAGAAGAGAGACCGGGAGAGATGGCTCAGTGCATGTCACTGCAGTCCCTCTGACTGGGAGGTCCTAGGTTCGAGTCCCGACGGCGCGTGGCAGGCTTTACGACACTAGTTTGTCAGCTAGGTCGAATTCAGTCGCTGTCTGGAAGAGAATTCTAGCGGCCGGCTGCTCTAATCGGTAGTTTTCTGTGATTTCTCCGATCAACACCAGGCGAATGCCGGAGCAGTACCCTAACAAAACGGGCCACGGATCGCGCGCGATCTTTCCTTCCTCTTCCTTGTCCTCTCCTCTCCTCTTACACACACACTTACACCAACATGCAATACACTACTACACATGTCGGGAGATCGGTTGGGATCTTACAGCTTTTCCCGGCTGGGTGGTGCCCCGCTGGTGGGAGATACCTGGTTCAGGGGAAAACCCCGCTAGTGGACGGTAGGTCGGCGCCAGATCTCGCCATCCAGCGGGGAAAAGATCATCGCCACCTCCCGAGAAAAACACGCATTACACTTATGGGACTAATGACCTAAGTAGTTGACGTGCCCGGAAACATCAATCTATCAATCAATCGTAAGAAGAGAAAGTATTGTAATCGTTTGCCGCGAAATGACAAATTTTCTACAGAAAAACCCTTATTGCCGGATCCTCGTTTTTATTGATTTATTGAAGTTAATAAGTTGCACCCAGAGATTAAAAATGATCAAGTTACGTCTCAGCTATTCCTGAATTCAATGATCATATACTTTGCCAATGCACTTAGAAAACGACAGGAGCCACGGAGGAGATGTCGGTGGCGACGCGATCGGTTTAGATGGTTCATGTTATCAGTTGACGTCACTGCAGTGCCCCTGCCCGGAAGGTCCTAGGGTTCGAGTCCCGAGGTTGGCAGGAATTTTGATACTACCTAGATAGCTAGGTCGAATGGAGTTGCTACCTGGAGGATAATTCTAGCGGCCGGCTGCTCTGATCGGTAGTTTTCCGTGGTTTCTCCGATCAACACCAGGCGAAAGCCGGAGCAGTGCCCTAACAAATGAGCCACGGACCGCGCGCGATCTTTCCTTCCTCTTCCTTGTCCTATTCTCACCCCTTCCATTCTCTTACACTTTCATTTCCATACACTACACAACCACACATGCCGGGAGACCAGTCGGGAGCTTAGAACTTGTCCCAGCTGCGGCGGAGCCCTGCTGGTGGGAGATACCCGGTTGGGGAAAATCACGGTAGCTGACATGTAGGTCGGCGCCAGATCTCGCCATCCAGCGGGGAAAATTACCCTTACCTCCCGCGGCAAAAACATGCATTCTACATATGGGACTAATGACCTTAACGAATAACTAATCAATCAATCAACGGACTTTTCGATCAATATTCAAGATCTTATTGTTGAGATGACTCCTATACTTTTCCTACTGTATCTTGGAAAAGTACAAATATGACGATACAAATGGGATTGGTAAAGATGGAAAAGAACAACCCTTCATGGCAATTTCATTATTTATATGAACGCTGATCGCTGTAAGAGCGTTAAATTATCAGAATGTAATGTTTGATTACATAACTCACTCCGTAGTACATCTGTCTGGATAATAGAAAGTCCCAGGCTTGGATCCCGATGAGATAAATTATTTGCCCTTAGGGGCAAAAATATTATTTTTTTTAAAAAAAACTATGGGGTTGGTGAGCTGAAATTGCGTCCCCTCTTTTGAAATACTTTCTGGATCTGGGTAACTCAAGTATACGAACAGAAATCTGTGAGAGGGCTTGGTGTTCACTATCTTTATAGAAGCACAATGACAGCTTTCGCCTCTTGCGAAATAGATCATATTTGCCGGGGTCATCTAGTAACGATGAGTTCTCTCTGGCCCGAACTAGACTGATAGCCAACGACGAGAAATCTAAATCTATTCCACTCTCACATTACTATCACACACACGTCATAATCAGGGTTGTTACTGGGTACAGGATGCTTCATGTCTAGACATAATTATGGTTACGAGGGTCTAAACCAGTAAAAAGTGCAATTAGTAATTATTAATTTATAACCAAGGGTATTTGCAGAGTAGGAGCTCCTCCATCATCATTTTAAAACACTACTAGTCATCATTTAGATATGAATTTGAGCTTTTTATTCTACCAAATTTTGCTTTAAATGAAAAGTAGGGCCTCAGATATGTTATCGTTTGCTATTTTAACCAGTTTTACAGTATAAACACTAAATTTTAATAATATATTAAAATTAATAGAATTAACGCTTTTCTTCCGTTATTTCCTGTTCATTTCGTGGTTTAGTTGGGTCAAGACATTTTCAAAGAAGTTCTGTTTCTTGACTTGGCGCGAGCCAGGCCAAGTGTGTATGTGTATGAGGTAGTAGCGATGTGAAGATTTTTGGTTGATTTTACTTTCTCGCTACGGGGTAGAGGCGGGTGTAATTCGGCGCGAGAGAACTGCTCATTTTCGCCAGATAACTCTTATTACAGGGCTCTGTTAACGAAAAAGTAGATAAATCCAGTTGCTAAATTTAGAAAAACAATTCTCTTTCACGTGGTGTAGCCAGAATTCATATTTTGTGAGTCCTTGATGCCTTGATGATGATATTTTGTGATGTCCTTTTGTGAGTCCGAAAAATCTAATGACGGCAAAAAGTATGTTCGTCTGTTTGTCTGTCAATCTGAACAACACTAGCAGCTAAACCGTTCGGCGTATTTTCTCCAAAATTGATACTCCCAATCAATCTGGCAGATGTCGCAATCCCTTGAATTTGAATCCGATATTTTAATTTTGGGGGTACTTTACATGAAGCTCCTAGAACATTTTCGAAATTTTGAGAAACATGCTCGCTCGTTTTTTATTATATTTTGTTGTTGGATAGTGTGCAGGACGTTTAAGAGAATGGTGCAGATTTCATGATCGTTGAAAATACTGATTTTTTTAAAAATTGCAAAACTTTAAATTTTTTTCGGAGACTTCCTGCAATAAAATATTAAAAATAGAGATTTTTTCCATTAATGAAATAGATTTTGAAATAAGGTCATGTACACTTTGTCGAAAATTTGAGGACTTTGAGTCGCATAATTTTGCGTGAAAATACAGGCGAGGAAGTACGGGTTGTTTTAGCACCACTAGTTTTTAAGTTCGAAGAATTCCTTTAATTGCAAACAAGTTCGATACACAAGTGTCTTTACAAAAATAAGTAATTTATAATTTTTTGTAATGCACTACGTCTTTAAATTAAGAAATTTCTTGTATAGTCTACTTCAACATATAGATTCAGATCTTGGAAATTATAAATTACATTCCGAGAATCGTGTGTAAGTCTGCTTCAACAGTGAATCGCGGTTATGTTATTCCAAAATTTGCAAATCTCCATAATTTCTTTAGTCTTAAATAGTGAAGGACATGAAACTATATTTTTGGGTTTTCGATTTCCCGTACAGCGCACATGCACTCTTCTGATGTAACTTTCTTTTTGTACGAAGTAATCTCAAGGGCTTGTTTGTTCTTAGTTTCATTCTTACATTTTTATTTGAATTTTTATTTTAAATAATTTTTATTTATTTGTTTTAATATTTTAAAATAAAATTTGCTGGACTCGTACGAATATTCTGGACTTTGTAAATCATTATGTTTTTAACTGAAAAACATTAATACTGGATCCTAATTACGAATGGCCAGACCCAGAACTGTGTGTTGGAGCCCTATTCGCCCGGAATGTGCGCGACTATACATTCTGATATTGTTAAGCATTGATATTAAATTTCACATAAATCAAATAATCACTGCAATTGTACCGTGGATTATTATTTTGATTCTATTTCTTTCATTTAACTTTCTGAGCTGCCACATATCGTATCACGGAGGGCTCGATATTGATCAAATATTCAACTTATGTGGAACTTTTAAAGTACTTTAAAGAACAAAACCAGAAAAGACAAAGAGATCGAATTTTATAAAACCACGGTAATTCCAGCAGGGTTATACGGGAGTGACAGTGGATTATGACAGCAAACGGCAAAAGTACAATACTAGCTGCCAAAATACGTTTTCTAACAGGAATTGCCGATGTTTCCAAATTAGATCCCAACTGGTACTTCCCATCAGCGAGCCTCCAACCCAACCGGGACGAGCTCTAAGCTCCCGACTGGTCTCCCGACATGTCTCTATACGACATGTGTAAGTAGTACAGCATGTATGTATATGTACGACATGTGTACGTAAGGATTGAGGATAGGAGAAGGAAGAGAAAGGAAAGATCGCACGCGACCCCTGGACCGTTTGTTAGAGTAGTCTTCCGTGATTTGCCTGGTGTTCAATCACGGGGAACTAAAGATCAGAGAAGCCGGTCGCTAGAATTCCCCTCCATTCAGCGGCTGAATTCTACCGAGGTGACAAGCTAGTGCCGCAAATCCTGCCACCATCGGGACTGGAACCCGGAACCCTAGGACCTCCCGCTCAGAAGCATTGCAGTGACATCTGTTGCCGCAGCCTGTCTCCCTCCTGTGTGACCTCAGCCGGTGCACAGCCTCATGGGGATTAGACGTAAGGTTTGAGACGTCTGTGCCCACACTTCAACGTAATCAGAAATATTAAACATTTATAGACGCATCTTGCATGGAGTAAAGACGATTTCTGGACAATCCAATCCGTAATTGAGTATTGAAAATAGGAATGTTGTTTTGGTGAAAGGTCGAGAAATTAATGCACTGTGACGTGAAATCTAATTTCGTTCGCGGACACGTAAATGAGCATTTGGAAGCCCGATTTCAAAAACAAGCAGTCCTGGTTTGGTCAGGGCGTTGGAATAACGATAGATAGAATTTATTCTTTTCGGGTGTAATAAATGTTACAAATAAATACCTGAGCTATTCGGGCTAATAAGGCGCAAGTCTGAAGTATTGGAATATGCAGTAGTACTTTCATGTATCCGCCAATCAACAGTTATGTGATTTCTGTTAGCTGATCGGCAAAGTTGGTTAATCGACCGAAAATGCTTCACACATTCACACATGAGATTTATGTAAAGCTTATATAAATCTAAATGTTTCAGAAGAATACATTTTAAACCATTTATATCCTGGCAGATAGCTGAAGAAGTCATGACCATGAAATTAAGTTGAAGTTTCATAATAAAGTACAAGTTAGTTATTCTATGGACTCCAATCGTACTATTACAATTTTGCTAAGCTTCGACGTGTAAATGCGATTTATGAGAAGGGATATAATAGAAGTTTCCCTCGATGTTACTGCTGTGAAGGAATATTGTGAGTACGGTCTTCGGTAGTTTTTGAACCGGCTGCGATGGCTGAGTAGAATCGTGGCTCTGAAGCGAGAGTCCGCGGGAGTGGGCCCTGACGGTGGGGGATTTTGGACACTAGCTACTTCGCAGGTTCGAACTCAATTGTCTGGAGGAGAATTCTAGCGGCCCGCTGCTCTGATCGGTAGTTTTCCATGGTTTCTCCGATCAGTACCAGGCGAATGCCGGAGCACGATCCACGGTCCGCGCGCAATCTTTCCTTTCTCTTCCTTGTCCTATCCTCCCCCCTTACTAACACATGTTCTTACAGTAACATCCACTACACATGCCGGGAGACCGGTGGGGAAATTATTGAGGCTGAGGGAGATTCCTGGAGGTGAATGTTCCTGCTATGCCGACGAACATCGCCGCTTCCCGCAAAAACACATTCACTACACTGACGGGACTCTTGGAGTAAGTAGCGCTCGGAAACGCAACACTCACTCACTCGAAATTTATTGACTGATGTTTCCGGGCACGTCAACGGGTCAGTAGTCCCTTCAACGTAGTGAGTGTTTTTACCATCTGAAGGTAAAATTGTTCCACCTCCCCTGCGCGGTGAGATGAGGCGCTGACCTACACGGCCGAGGAATTCCTCCGTCAGGACTCGAACCTGAGAACCCGCCGCCTACAGAGACAGCGGCAATGCTGAAGCAGCTGATGACTCGCTCGTGAGTTTTCCGGGCGCGCGCCCTCTGAGTGAGAAAGTTTCGTGTACTCCGAAACGGACGTTCGGCGCCACTGCCAGGCGAGGTTGCCGGCTGCTCGCGTTGGCGCGTTTCCTCCCCGAGCGCCTGGCGCGCCGTGTCGCAACGGTCGCTACCTTCGTTCCCGGTCAGAGTTATCAGAATTGGATCTCCCGGAAATCTCATGCCGCCAAGTCATAGTAGACACCCACCTCTTATCTAATGTTTCTCTTTTCACTGTTGCTGCCTTTCTGATCGAAAATTCCATAATCTTTACCATCCACCATTCCACGTGGTATGTAGTATAACGGATATGCTACGGAGATTTTTCAGCAGAAATATTCATATTACAGGTCCCCATTACGAAAAAAGTGGAGATCTTGTCCTTGTAAGTACTTAATTTACCTTTGACGCGTATGTACGTAGTACTTAATTGTATGTAATTATTTAACCTTTTACGCGTTTCATAGGTCCCAGATTTCCAAAATGCACGTTTTATGGGTCCTTGATACCGAAAAACTGGTTTACAGGCAAAGGTCTCTCCTTTGTTCATAAGCAGGATTTTCACTATAATTAGTATTAGATTATTAGGGTTTATTGAAACAAGGGAATGAGAGATAGAGGGCATACCTGAACTATCAATGGGAATCACGTTTCGTCTAGAGAGTACAAGATAGAGAAAATCTTCGTTTGAAAAATGTTAGAGGGGTCGACAATGAACTTTGATTAATAAACGTAAAATGTAGAATTATGAACTTTTTATAAAACTAGCGGAACCCGGCAGACGTTGCTCTTCATCTCCCTCTCTATCTCTCCGTTTCTCTCTCTCTCCCTGCCTCAGTCTGTCTCTGTGTGTCTCTGCCTCTCTCTGTTCCTCTCATTCGCATTTAGTTGCAGATTCTTCACGTCTCTGAGCACGTGGGGTAATATCGAGAAGTGCGGACCAGGAAAAATGTAATAGAATGTTAATGAAGGTCTCATCCTGTACATTACGGTCTGAGAAACGTTTCTTTGAGGCCTCAAAATGTTAGTTTTTAATGCCCTAGAACGCTTCGTTTAGGAGTTACAACAATAACAGCACATAAACATTCTGGGTGAAAAAACACGAGAAGTGCCAACTTTCATGGAGATCGGTGCACACGGTGTCGGATTTATATATGAGGTGTGTGTATATATATATATATATATATATATATATATATATATAAAATTAATATAATATAATAAAATGGATATACCAACATCCAATTTTATATTTATAAATAAAATAAGCAATTGTGACAATGCAATGGGATACAGTCGGTTTAAACCTGCAGTTGGTGAAGGTTAGGTTAAAGTGACAGTAAAGAACGAGTTTGGTCGGCAGATACTTTCGCAAATACAATGTTCGGATAATGGGCAAACCTAACAAATGAGGTTATATATATATATATATATATATATATATATATATATATATATAGAGAGAGAGAGAGAGAGAGAGAGAGAGAGAGAGAAGAGAGAGAGAGAGATGAATTTTTTTGTTATTAATTTTTTCTGGAACGAAACTTCGACAATGTTTGTACACAATCAGTATCGAAAAAATCTAGAGAAGCAACTTACAAGACTGATTCCTTTAATGTCCTACAAACGAAACAGAAGTCAGAAAATTATATTGTAACATTCGCTGTGGTTGATTATCTAAAGCTATGCGCGAAATTCAAATGTATATTTTTATGAGAGGTAATTAATAACCATAGGATAATTTTACGATAAAACGATCACTGATACAACGTTAAATAGTTATATGCGAACCATATAGCGAAACTAGAAAACCCGGCAGACGTTCTGGCCCTTCATCTCCTCGATCCCCTCCCTCTTCGCGTTTCTCGCTGTCTTTCCCTCCCTCAACCCTGTCCCTGCCTGTCTCTGTGTGTCTTTGTCTCTGGGCCGCTCTCACTCGCATTCACATTTACTTGCAGATTCTGTACGTCTTCTGAGTAGGTGAGATAATAATCGGGAAAGCGCCGTACCAGCAAAAATATAATATAATGTTCAGGAAGAGTTTATTCTGTAAATTACGGTGTGAGTAAACGTTTGTTTTAGCCTGCGACTCAACATTTTAGTATTTTAAGACCCTAGAACGTCTCGTAAATGCAAGTCGCTGGTGAAATATATCTAAATGAGAGTGAATACAAATGCTGCAAAGTAATGTTTATTAGCAACATAAAGTAACGAAAAAAAAAAAAAGAATAAATAAATGTGGAATACAAAGTACTTTTCTAATTACCTCCACAGTAATAATATATTAATTTTTTTCAGCGCTCGGAATATTATACCATATTTTTTTTGCGCGCAGCATTACATAACTTTCCCTATACTACGTATATCACTCCGTGTATACGTAGCGTATACGGGAAAGTATAACAGAGAGATTACAAAGGGGGCAGGAAATATACAGCCAGACAGGTTTGAGTGAAACGAAGACCGGTAGAGACGAGAGGAATTTCAAGGTGGGAAAAGAGGTGTCAAGAGATGGGAAGGTATGAAAACACACACTCACTGTAAAGGGAAATACCCGTTTCATTAGTCATTTATTGAATAGCAAGTAGCACGTTTTGCGGGAAGCAAGATATCGTATACGCTAAGGGCATCACTTTGGGAACCTGTGCGCGTTCGTGAACCCTTGTTTACGTTACAGGATGTGGGAACGACATACTTTGATGCCTTAAACGTGTACGATTAACGTTACGACAATGCCTCCTAGACACTAGTATAGAGGCCTTACCGACTGACCAGCTTTGTCGACTGACACTTCTGACGTGGGATAGTCATCCCAGAAAACGAATCTTTCGCTGCTGCTCACAGTCAATGTTTCTTCAACAGTCAATCACTCTTCTTCACCCCGTAATAATGATATTTTACAGAAAGGAGTTTTCATTCGATAACAGTTACTATTGTTATTTAACTAAAAGGAGATAAACGATTTGAAGATTTTAAATTTAAAGTATTGCCATATTTTAAAATATTGGACTTTCCAGACTGGCACATTTTTGAGGTAACTAAATGATCATAGATTAACATCTATTCATTCATGAAACGATGCTGTATACGTAACACCATTTTCCATATCAAGAAAATATTATTTTTTTGTTATATTGATTTAACCATTTGTTTCTTATGGACTTCAAGAGATGCACACTGTCAAAGAAATGAAAGTATTTTTGTCTGGGATCTGCATAGATGTTTCATATAGCTATTTCTAGTTTTGGAGGATCGGAAAACATGGAATGGCTTTTTGGTTCACAGGATTCTTGTCATGAATCACTGCAATCACTTCAAAACCAATCTTTTCAAGCCATACATTATTGATTTGTTTTGGTTTTGATAAAATGGTTTTGATAAAATGGTTTAGCATTCACCTGTCAATTTTTTGCTTGGAATAGAAATATATGAACTAACATTTTATATGATGAAAGCTTTCTGTTCCATGAACACACAAGCTGTTGATGAATTTCCATCTTTATTAATGGCAGTTACAACAATACTTCCTTTTCACTTTCCGTTACGTACGTATACACGGAGTGATATTACTAGTATAGGGAAAGTTATGTATGCTCGCGAAAAAATGGGCAATTTCGGCGGAAAAATTAATTGCCGGGCCGTGAAAACGAATAAGGGATAAAACCAGTTGCTAAATTAAGAAAAAAATCCCCTAACACGTGGTGTAGCCAAAACCCTGTTTCTAGGTCCTTGATACCGAAAACCCAATTGAAAGGAAAACGTCCGTCCGTCCGTCTGTTAACGCTACTAACGCCTAAACCTCATATACGCACGATTTCTTCCAAAATGGATATTCCCCGTCGATCTGATTCTAGTCGAAGCTTTGAGATTTTGAAAAAGATTCTTCAAATTTTGGGGTACTTTATATGAAGCCCCCCGGAGATTTTCAAAATTTTCTCAAACGGCTGCAATTTTTTCTTTAAATTTCTTATATGAATAGAGTAAAATAACTTATTACATGGCATAGGTCTGATTTTCACGCATAACTCTGATTTTCGAAAATTGCAAATTGTGAAGGTTTGAATTTTTTTCGGCGTCTTTCTCCTAACTACAAAATGAAGATAGAGTATTTTTTCTCAAATAAAATTTGTTCTGCATATTGATTTCTTTCATAAAGGTCATGTAAATATTTTCAAAATTTTGGTATTTTCGTGCAATTTGCGTGGCATATATGTGGCAACATTAAAATATTTAAAAAAACAAGATTTTCTAAAACGGGCTCCACATTTTTTCTTTAAACTTCGGAAGGGATAGTGTAAATGTACTCTATCAGATGACATAAAAGCCATATTGGTGCTATCGTTGGTTTTTTTCAAAAATTACAATATGTCAAGTTTTTTACTTGTCTCTCACGTCGTTAATATTTACACTATCGGCGATTTTTAACTTATTATATTACGAGTATATATGCTTTAAAATAATGGCAAGTAAGTTTTCTTCGAAAACACTACCGTTTTCTGTGAAAAGTAGCTCAAATTCGGCATTTCAGAAATGCTCAAACGCAATTTTCTCATATATGGCTGCAAATTTTTCTTGAAACTTTTGTAACAGATAGTGATAATTACACTCTTTAATATGACGTAAAGTTTTTTGATTATTTTTGGTTTTCCAAAAATTATAAAATGTAATTTTTTTTGAAGATCTCTCACATCTTTAATATGCCCATTACCAGTCAATTTGTAAACATTATTATATTTGTGAGTGTAAGTGCGTTCAAATAACTTTAAATAAAGTATTTTGAAAACTCAAGCATTTTCTGTGAAAATGAGTAGTAGTGCTAATGAGTTTTTAGTAGTGCTAAAACGCCATTTTCTCTTAACGGCACATAATTTTTAAAAAGAAAATTGCCATTTACGGCTAGTTTTTGTGTTCTTTATATTCTAAAGTTAATATTTTCGTTCTAACCAAACATAAAAACTGAAAATTAAGAAAATGACCAAAAAATGTACTTTTGCGGTGATAGATGGTAACTACAAGAAAGAGTGTGTGCAATTCCGATAGCTAGCGAGAGACCCAAGAAAATAGAAAACTAATACGGGAAAGTCAAGTCTGTGCCATTCTCTGTAGCACCACTATTTTATAGCTAACGCCTGGCTTCAAGAATGTTTTATCCATTAAGAGTATCACAGTCTTGTGCTTATTCAACAAATTAAATTTCTTTCCTCATAACGCACGCTCTGTTTTTTCACATAGTTGCTGAATTTTATAGAAAGCAGTTTATAGTGGAAATGCGAAACCTTCAGATAACGTCTTTAGAAGTTGTTACGAGTGTTTACCTTCTCTGATGCAAAATTGCTCCTCTGTACAAATATTATCATACACACATTTTAAAGCATAGATTTTATTACACAATAAGTGGATATAAAACACATTTCTCACTTTCTATACACAACATTCACAGTTCACACTAATTCGCCTGCAAAACACGCCTTTGCATGCTGTAAGGTTATGATCGGTATATGACTAAGGATAGTGACGTCAGAATCAAGATGCCCGTCTGGCCATAGGCCTGATGATTTAAGTGGCATTGCGTTACGATTAAGGAAAACGGATGTGATTTCAACTGTTAAGTCAGAGTATGCTGGCAAGCAAACTCGCGCAAGTAAACAAATGCAAAACGAAATACGTAGTATAATATATTGGATGTGTGCTCCAACTTCCATTCATTAGGATCTGTTATCTTGCTACGAAACGACTATTTCCGTTAGTCTAGGAAAACGATGTGTAAAACGCAAACAGGATATGAAAGTTAATTACTACGCAGGTGCCTATTAACGGTTCATGCTATTAATTTCACTCTTTGTAAAAGTTCTCTAAAGTTAGGAAAATGAATCATTGCTTTTTAATAAGTATTAACATGGGAAAATATTATTAAATCCACATGCATGTTTTCTTGAACTCTCGAATCCCTATCTCTTCTCATTTACCAAATTTAGTTGAATTGATAAAATAAAAGAGAATTGTCAGCCGTTGATAACAAGAAATGTTTTCTCCCTGGTAACAGAAACTATTTGCATTGAAAAACAAGCTGTAGATTTGATATAATGGTACTGCCTTCGAATAACCAACACTTTCACTGCTTAGTATCTAGTGAAACGAAAGCCAAAGAAAGTACGCGACGAAGGACCTGAGTTCGAGTCTCGGCGCGGAAAATAATTTTTGCTGGTTCAAAACACTTTTGCTTGTTCATGTTGTAGTCTAATTATAGCGATCAGTTAGAAATAATGCGAAAAACGATGCGCTATTGTAGCACCACTAGTTTAGTAAAAAGTTGTTACATACGAGATAAACTTTAAATATGGAGAAAACAGTTATGCGGTTTTTTAGATTTTGTTAGAAATTTGAATAAATTTCAAGCGTAAATTACCCGAAAACTACTGTTTTTTTCAAATAATTGTACATGATCTTTTTTAAAGAGCTGTTTTTTTACAATAGACTCGCCTGGGGCAAACATTTCGGTCTTAAATTTTGTAGATTGAAATTATTGTAACAAAACTTTTTGAATTTTTCGAAAAAAAAAGAAAGATGGCCGATAATGAGACAGCACCTATTTTTTACTGTCCCTTATTACATATGAGGAGAAAATTTAAAGAAAAAATTTGGAGTGGTTTCCAAGAAAATATTGTTAAAATCTTTCCTATATTTCGTGCAAAATTACACGAAAACCACTCTTATTTTCGAAAATCGGAACATGAACTTATTTGAAGATGTCTTTGAGGACAAATTTCATTAAGGAAACAATCTGTATCTCCAATATTTTTTATATTATACCTGAACTTATTATACTTGAAGTAAGACGCCCACAAGAAATTACACTTTTGGCAATTTTCAAAAAAATCTGGGATTTCAATAACATGACACCTACACCTACCTCTTAGCGTCATTTATGAAATCCGTGGCCAAAGTTTAATAAATAAAATTGGTACCATTTTTGAGAAATTTTGAAAATGTTGAGGCTTTGCGAAAGTATTCTCAAAATAAAAAAAAAATATCCGTTTGAAACTCTCAATGCCTCGAGTTTGCTCATATCAACAGAAGAATAACAATTTTGTAGAAAATCGTCTGAACGATTTAGGCGCTAGCATTGACCCCAGAAGGATAGCCAGACATTTTGGCGTCAATCGAGTTTTCGGTATTAAGGACTCACAAAACATGGATTCAGGCTAAAGGATTTTTGTTCTATATTTAACATTGGATTTATCCACTTTTTCCTTACAAGGGCCCGGCAATCAAAGTTTTCTGCCGAAAATTCTCCATTTTTCGGCGCACGATTATCTTTAACTTTCTCTTCTTACTACGAAGTACCTTCGAAAGGGCGAGTTAGTAAAAATTAAATAGTTTAATAATTTAAAATCTTTATATAAATAAATGTTAATACATTATTGTTTAAAAATAATATAAATATAGAGTAATATATTTAATATATTGTTTAAAATAATTAAAACATTATGTGTATGAATAAATGACCTGCTACTGTGCATTAATGATAATAATGAATTGTATAATTTTTTGTTGTTGGAGTGTATATTACGCATGCATAAAGTAGATATAAATTCAAACAAAAAAGTGAGTTTAATAATTTGTTCTAGTAATGACGCTTACGTGATTTGTCCAAATTGTAATGTAGTGCAATACAAAACCCCAAAAGGCCATAAGGGCCGAACGGGAAGTAAATAAAGTTAAATAATACAAACAAATTAAATTTAGTTATTGGATATCAGGGCTCCACGATACACGATTTTTTTCTGACAGAAAATCGCTACTTTTCGCTGCAGCATTACAATATTTAATTTTTACTGCGTAAGTTCGTAGTAGACAAGAAAGTTTACGTGAAAAGCAGCTAGTTTACGTGAGAAAGCAAACGGCGTAAAGGAAAAAAACAGTTTCGTATATTAACAATATTTCAGGTAAGGTGTTTCATCATAAGAATGCAAATTTCCTTTAAATGATAATGAAAAAACTTTAAATGATATTGAAGCATTTGCACACAATTCACACAAATTTTGCATGGCGATTGGTTATTAGATAATATTATATATTATGAATAATTTGTATTAAAAGGTACTGTCCTCTAAAACCGCCTCTTTTCCTTCTCTTTGAAACGGGCTACCATTATGACCCCCGGCTACAAACAATTGGTCAAAAACAATTTACAATTACACAAATAGATATAACAATGCATTTACTTACCTATTAGTTTGCAGATATCTCTGGGGACACATGTTATTTGGTTTCCTCCCAGGTACAAATATTTGACGTTGGATAGTTCCAGGATTTGCGGTGGGAATGCAGTTAGTCGATTGCCGCTCAGGTTGATTTCCTTCAGTGTCGTCATAGTAGACAGAGATTTTGGAAGAGATTCATCCTCTAACGCATTATTCTTTGCTGCAAAGGTCACCAAGGGACAGACAGCGATCTCTTCAGGGATGTGTGTCAGCCCATTTGAACTTACATCCAAAACTCTGAGGCTACTCAAAATATCAATGTTGGGTGGTAGAGAGAGCGCAATCGATTGTTTTGCAACAAAAGAATCTCAATGTCTTTGATCGCTTTTTTGTTAGCGCTTTTCACTTGTTCCAAGTTGCAAGACAAAGTGCTGGAGTCGAGCATGAGGTGTGCATAATCCAATGTCTTCTCCTCGTCAACGAGGCAGATTGTCACTGTCACAGCTGCTGTCTGAAGTACACGGCTCCATTGTTGTGGTGGAGGTGAATACGAACGAATTGTGAACGACACGCGACGAGAACTAACAGCTACAGCCACAACAGCTCATTTTCGCGGCCTGAGGCGATCTGTTTTATCTCCCGTCGTGCGGCACAGACATATAACCGCCTTATCGCTTCGTGCTGGATCGTTCCGGAAGCAAAAACGACCACCACAAGAACGTCTGGAGGGGCAGAGAAGACGATATAATGCTTACTAATCAAGTGTTCGTGCTCTGTCAAACTGGGCAAACAATGAGATTGCACTTGCATAGTGATTTGATACGAAAACATGACCCCCCAGAGAAAACAAGTCGAATTTCTACGCGTAACAAACCACGAGATGTGATTACTTCGTACTAGTCATGCACATAATCTCGTTGTTCATTGTACCAGTGCAGGAAAATTGATTCAGTTTATGAAACCACTTGCAGCAACATTGTATCACGAACCACTCACGTTGTGTTGGGTCACTAGAGAAAAATACACTGGATCTGGACCATTCGTTTGTAGTGTTTGATCCACACACCGAAAGCTGTTATGTTTGGACCTCGGGCTTTGTAGTAGGGATCCCGTACGTCCCAGTTTTCCCGGGACAGCCCCATGTTTTTAACTTTGTCCCTTTAAAACGATACTGAACTCCTGTGTCCCGACAATTAAATTTCTGGACGCTAAAATGTCCTGGGTTTTGTGCACATACATTTAATAGTACTACAAC
>JAHLJT010008990.1:0-43397 GCA_031308135.1 Acheta domesticus | reverse complement strand
TTCCGTTGTGAATATTTTCGAGCAAAATTTTCTATACTTTTTGAGAGAATTTGATTCTTTCTCAAGTACTACACACTAAAAAACTTACGGATTTTTCAAAATACATCATTAAAGACATTTTAAAGTTTATGGTTTAACAAACGCAAACCATGAAAAACACATATGGTGTAAATTTTAACGACGTTAGACATTTAAAAAAAATTAATTTGTGTAATTTTAGAAAAATAAAAATACATAAAATTGGCGTTTATATCTCTTAGAGTGATTTATATATCTTGCAGTACTTGGCACTATTCGTAAGAAAAGGTTGAAAAAAATTGGAGTTGTTTTAGAGAAAATCTTGTTTTAAAGTTTTAATATGGCTTGTTTTTCATTGGAAATTCTCGAAAACTATTAAAATTTTCCCAAATTGTACAGAACATTAATTAAAAACCTAATTGCGAAGTATCCATTTTACTTGAAGAAAAAAGCGCAGTCTTGAACATTACCGAGAGGAAACCGACGACCATCTATGAGGAACCGACGAAAAAAATCAAACTTTTGTAATTTTCGAAAATTCAAACTTAATTGTGAAATCGGACCTATCTTTCTAATTTTCGTCCATTCTGAAAAAATAGACAAAAGTTGGATCGCATTGGACAAAACCTTGAAAATTTTCCAGAGGCTTCATGTGAAGTATCCTCAAATTTCAAAGATTATTTCTCAAACTCGCAGAGATTTTAGTCTGACTTTATCGTTTACGGAATATTCGTTTTGGAAAAAATCCTATAAATACCTCAGGCTTACAGACGGACGGACGGACGTTTTGAGAAAAACAAACACCTCTTTAGCATTAGGGGCCCACAATTCGTGAAATCTGACTACACAACGTTTTAGAGGAAGTAATTTATTACATATTAGTACAGGATTTATTTACTTTTCTGAATCAGGTCCCCACAATACGAGTTTGCAGTAAAAAAGTTGCAGTTTTTTGCCGCAGCATTACATAACTTTATACTACGTATTTACGTAGGTACACAAAGTAAAATGAGAATTATTAAGATCCATTGTGGTAGAAAAGAAAGTGCAATCGGATTTTAATTGAAATATTATTGTTCCTAAATATTTTATTTCTTATAAAATATTTATACGCGGACATATCGGCTTAAGACAAAGAGAGATGGTAGATTTATAGTCCATGCGGACTATTGTATCTATCCTACTGAAGCCTGAAACGTTGCCGCTAGGGCGCTAGGGCTTCCGGGTGGCGACCTCGCAGAGGATGTGTGGCCGCTGAGCAGATGGCGCGCGACCCCTCGCCCTGCAAATCATTCACTAAATATTCACAATTTATAATTTTATAACAATGAATTTTTATTTCATGTTGGACCACCTCACTGTGGCACTACTACCGTTGGCAGGCCCTTCTTTCAAATGAAAATTTTGGTTGAGCCTCTGCGATTGTGCATTCCAATTGATCAATTAAGTTATTTTTCATTTAGATGAATTATTTCAAACCGTTTGCAGTCAGGCAAGGAGCTTTATGTTGTGATTGAGAGTAATAGTCATCACAGACACAACTTCCTTTCGTATCCGGAGCATCTCCCCCAATCTTCGAAGCCACTTGCGAAATTTGTTTCCCCAAACCACTGAGAAAGAAGTTTCCGTAGAAATCGCAGTGAACCGCTCTCGTTGTATGGCCCGAAATCATTAATATGCGAGCAGTTCATGGCGGCAGAAAAATTGCGACGAAAGAGATGCCGTGAGAATTTATTGGCATCCCCCATCCATCCTCGCCAATCTCTTCTCGTTTATTTATGGTAGCCAAGAGAGAAATTTGCCTTCCAGTGGCAAGGCGCTGCCAGAGCGACATCAGAACGTCAAGCAGTGATGTAAGCGAGGCTTGTTTGCGAGTGGTGGGAGACCATCTATCAACATTAATTGAGATTAATCTAAAATGTAGTCGTACATCTGTGATTATCTAGTTGAAGGTCATTATGTGATTTGTCAAAAAATCATAAACGAATTAATAGTACTGCAGAATGGCACCGTTTTTTGTCCTGATGGGACATAAGGGATCAAGTAGACGCGTGTTCTAATTTAACAAGTATGTTTTTTTTCAGCTTGTATGTTGGTCCCTTCTCGTGTCACACGTGCCCCTGCGTCCGTCGGCTCCGGCGTCTCCGTCGCACTAAGGCAGGGTTCTCCCGTTCGCGAAGCTTGCAGGCGCAGTAAGCGACCCCCAATGACCGAGAAGGCCACGGTCAGTAGTGCTACGCAGTGGATCCGGCACTAGCAGTCCGCCTGTCCAAACGGCTCGTAAGCCGGGGTCAGGAGTCTTACGTAGTGCTTTCGCCGCTGGCGGCCCACCCTTCCAACTGGTCTCCCCGACACTAGGCGCTGCCGGCAAGGAGCTCTCTCGACGTCTGCTCCCGCGGTTTACACTTGGGGTAGCTGCCATCCCCGGTGTGAGTTGGCCATCCCTTACAGTACAGAGTTCAATCCTGGGAGGCGGTCAGAGTGCGCCCGTATGCACTGTGTGTCACGGGCGCCTGTGTGTCACGATGCCCTTCTTTAGGGGCTGACCACACCGCGCTGACCTCATCAGCCGCTGGGCCGCCCCGGCGCCCGGACAGGAGAAGGCCCGCTCTGTAGCAATCCTTTCGCGGCAATATCGCCTGGCGACATTTTATCGTACTAGTTACTTTCCTAATTTTTTTGGCTGGATCTCGCTTTTCGGTCGTGCCCCATCCTTTAGCCAGCTGCCATCTATCGCCATCTAAACATCATTTTGCTTTTTCGTTTACGTACGTATTTATAGAGTAATATAGTACAGAGAAAGTTGCTGAGCAAATGCTGAGCAATGCTGAGCAAAACGCGGCGAATTTTCGTCAGAAAAAAGTCATTGTCGGTCCTGATAACAAAAAAATTAATAAATCCAGTTGCTACATTAAGAAAAAAATCTTCTAACACGTGGTGTACCCAGAATCCATGTTTGTGGGTCTTGATACCGAAAAACCAATTGACGGCAAAATGTCCGTCCGTCTCTCCGTCGGTCAGTCTTTGAACACCACTAGCGCCTATACCTTCCAAAATAGATATTTCCCGGTCGATCTGGTTTCACTGGAAGGGCCGCGATTTTGAAAAACTTACTTTAAAATTTCGGGCTACTTCACATGAAGCCGCAGGAACATTTTTATAATGTTCTCAAAAATGCCTCCAATTTTTTCTTTATATTTCCTGTAGGAATAGAGTAAAATACACGTATTAAGGTGACATAGGTCTCTCAAGGAAAGGAAGAACTTCTAACAGTTTTCAATACGTTTACTAAGAAGGGGAAAACACATATAGAAAGAACATTATTTCCGACGAGAACAAAAGCACATTTATTTTAAGAAGAAATAAATGATTGGCAGAGCCACAAAGATGAAAACTGAAACTCTTTCCGAAGGATACTTAACAACATGCAAAGTAAAACATTACAGAACAATTTACACTTCCTGACTTTTCACATCAATTTACACTCCTTGCCTATGGACACTTATCTACATTAGAAGTGAACGGGTCATGTACATGGAAAAATAGTGCTATTTTCGTATTAATACCCGCGCCACCCGCGTCAGTGACAACTGCCCACTGAAGTTGCGGGCATTCTAATCTTCCTGACACACCAAGCCACGCCACAGCACGCCACGGTACGTTACACAGAGCGCCAGACGCCCACAGTTCCAGCCAACATGTGCCCTCGCCGCGCTCGCGTCCTCTCGCCTCGCCGCCACGAAATCTCCCGGGCGGGCGAGCGCGCCTCAGCTGACCACCCCGCCACTATGGGGTGGTGGAGAGGGGTTGTGCGGCAGCGCAAGGGAGCTGCACCAGACGGGAGACACTCTTCGGCCTGGTGGCGAAGCTAGTGACTGATGGCACTCAGCAGGAAGTCAATTTTTTTAGTGGGACGCGCGAAATTCCTATTTTGGTCCCCAAAATCCACTGTAATACCATGCAGCCCCTAGATTGGGCAGGAAGTTGCTAGTTTGGCACAAGGAGCGCTCAGCTGGGCGAAAACTTAATTGTCTATAGCCCGTGCCGGGCCAAATGTCCTAACAAGGTTCGATTTTCACAGGTACTCGAAATGTTCTATAATTGCAAGTGTTTCAATTTTTTCGTCGCCTGCCTACAACCACAACATTGAAGATAAAGGTTTTTCCTTCAAACAAAATTTGTACTCCGTATTTAGTTCTTTCATTAAGGTTATGTACATTATTTTTAAACTATTAGTTGTTATTGCACAATATTACTTGCAATTTTAAAATAAAAGGAAAAGAAGATGTTGTCAAAAGTGGCTCCAAATTTTTTCTTTAAACTTTTGGTAAATGCATTCTGTGAGATGATAGAAACGCCACAATGAGACAACTACAAGAAACGACATATTGGTACAACAAAGCGTTTGGTAGTGGCCAAAAATCCAAAAATTTCTCAAAATTCCAAAAATTTAATTTTGTCTACTTTTATCTAACGTCAATGTTTACATTAGCTGTTCATAGTTACACTTGTGAAATATTTACATTTTTTCACATTATTGTATTTATGAATGCATGTGCTTTAAAAAATGTCATATAAAGTTTTTCGAATACTCAACTGTTTTCTGTGAAAACTAGCACAAAATTCCGCATTTTCAGAAACCCTCGTACGCAATTTTCTCATAAATGGCTCAAATTTTTTCTTCAAACCTTGCGAAGGGATAGTGCAAATTTCGCTCTTTAGTATGACGTAAAGTTCATTTTGGGTTATTGTTTTTTTTTCAAAAATTACACATATGTAATGTTTTTGAAAGATCTCTCGCATCGTTAACATGTACATTTCCTGCAAGTTGTAAATACTACTTTATTTCTGAGTTAAAATGCTTCAAAATACTTCTGATGAAGTTTTTCGAAAACTCAAATTTTTTTTTCTGTGAAAAAGAGATTCAAATTTCAATTTACAGAATCACTTAAACGACATTTTATATTTTCTTAAAAACGGCTCCAAATTTTTCAAAGAAAATTGACATTTAGAACGGCTTTTTACTGGTTCTTTGATATTTTAAAAAAAATATTCCCGTTCTATCATTAGGAAACCGAAAAAAGTAAGAAAATGTAAAAAATGTACTTTGGTCGGTGATAGATGAGAATCGAGAACAAAGGAAATAGAAAACTAGTACGGGGGAAGTCTACGCCATTCTGTTACACCTCTTGTTTGTGAACATTTACGAATACATCTTAAACTGTTAGTTGAAAATGCTGTAATTTGCGACCGATGTTTTCCAATCGTGTGTTTGTGCGAATGATTTGTGTTGCAGAACACTTCGCCAATTGCTCCGATGGGACGCGTGTGCACAAGCAGTACTGGTGCGACGACTGGCCGGAGTGCCGGGACAACCACGCCGACGAACTCAATTGTGAGTGGCCGCCTTTCGTCGCGTCGTTAGGGCTATTGAAGTGCTCTGCCACCGTGGTTCGCCCGGACGGAAAAAGCGGACCCGGCACAACTATAAGTTCTCTTCACGATTCACGAGAAAGAACTTACTGGTGCAACCTCTCGACTCCCTGGTATTAGAGTAGTACCTACGTACTGTTAAAGATGAGAGAATAATTTTACATCTACGTAATGATTTTATCACATGGTTTGCATCAGAAATTGGGAATCCAATTTTATATTATAATTCTAATTGAACCAGCTTGATTTCCAATCTCAAATAAAAAATATATTAATATAATTTAAAATATGTTATTCCAGTAAACTTCATTGAGAGCAATAATTTTTCGGTCATTACTTTCTTTTCCGTTCTTTAGAAGTGCTAACAAACATTAATAATAATAATAATAATAATAATAATAATAATAATAATAAAAATGCCTTTATTAATGGCGAGGCTCAGGCCATAGGGCCTGCTCTTCCGCCTAACCACAAAAAAACATTAACAGAAATACAACGTGAAGTTATAAAAAATATTTAGTACTTATCTTTGTATTATCGTGGTTCGCTGCTCTTTATTGATGTCCAATCATTAAGCAATTAATTAATTTTCACAAACAAAACATTTCATAATCAAAGAGTAATGCATTTTCATCTATATGCAATATGCAACTTCATCTCTTCGTTCTTCTTCAACAAACCCTTGGTGACCTATTTTACACGACAACATGGAAACAAAGTAGAGATACTTCATGTAACACAATGCAATTCTAGGTCTAGAAATGGGGTCTGTGGCCGAGACCGGTTTCGGATTCACCAATAATTTGTCTTTTAATGAAAACAATTATCCCTATTGCGCATTATTTAACCATATGGAGAGTCTCCTCTAGTCAATGCGAAATGGAGATATTAAATTTAATATCTAAAATAGATTTATTTTTGACTACTTTTGTGTATCATGTGAATATTCTAAAACTCCCCGAATGAACAATACATTTAGAAGCGCATTCACGTCGTTGTCGATTCATAATGTCCAAATGTTTCTCTTTCAAAATAAATTGCAGATAATTACTTCTAAAAGGACCCACTTTCAAGTTAATAGGCGAGTTAAAAATTGTTTCTTTTACATAAGTTTCCTAAAGCACGTTATTTTAGCGTCGTCGTGTTCTTTTAAGAACCAGTGCATTTAAGTAAATGTTTTCTTTACACTCTCTTCCAACGTGGAATTTGTTGAAGAATGTTTTGCTATAAAGCCTGTAAGGACACAATATAAGCTGAATCGAAATAAACGACTTTTGAAGGAAGGAAACTAGCATTTTCGAAAACTTAATTCAGTAATATTCAAATTGAGTCCCAAAGCAAAAGCATAATACTCATCTTAAACAGAAGATGGGCTTGGAGAGCTATACAACTTGTATCTACAGTCCATTGCATATTCACCCCGCTAACAAAATAAAATTTTCATTTTTGCACACTTGTGAAAAATAACCATTACAATCAGCACGTGAGTAACTTGTATAAAGTGTTATGTAGCGATTCTATATATTTTTTTCAAAAGGTACACAAATGATTTTGTAGAAAATATTTAATACTTAAAACAGTATTAATCAGTAAAATAACTTTTTGTATCAACTTTTTAAATCCATATGCAAAATTAAAAGTTCACAATTGATATGTAAAATAAGTGTACTTTGGACTGGATGATGGTTCTCATTAAGAAATGTATTTACCCTTGGATTGCAATGGTAATAACTGCTAAGGATGGGAGCAATTAAATTTTGATTTTTCAAAGAAACTAACAAACTAATGTACGTAATGCAATAACTGATACTACTCAAGAGCAGTCAATTTTCAATCAAGTTTAGGTAATTGAATACAATCGATGATCAAATCATATTTTCAGTTGTATTAGTTATATTTTCATTGATTTATCGGGTATGAATGCAAATTTCCTACTTTTTGAGTCACAGAAATCCTCCCTCTATTTACTATAATACAGAATTGTTCTTCTTTGCTCTTCCGAGACTCTTGAAATGTTCTTGTGACAGAAAAATCTAGAAGATAGGTCACATATTCATTCTTGTTGTTTGTTTGCCTTTACTCCGAATTCGTTGACGCAGGTTCTGAGTGCAATAAGGAAGACGACTTCCGGTGCCCCAATGGCCGCTGTATCAGGCTGGCCAACGTGTGCGACTCGCAATGCGACTGTGTGCCTCTGGGGCCAGACGGGCTTTGCGCGGACGAGATCAACTGCGAGGCTTTCTACAAGAACATTCACGGTAAGCCATGGCAGACCACCCTACATTTCCCATCAAAACATAGCTCACACTGCATGTTCGTAAAGGGGAGTCTAAGAGGTGTGACGACGTGGGAAGAGACATGGACCTATTGACATAGATTTAGCGTCTGGGGTAGCCAAGGGAGTTGCCAGCTTCGGTAGTCACACTGCGTCCTTCTTCAGGGAGAACGCTACAGCTTGAGTGAGAAAGGCTGACGCTTGAAAAGTTGGCAACTATGCTTTGAAAGCAGCGTCTCCCGGACAGCCAAAACATCTTTGCACCGACCAAGGAAGCCCGTACCTAATCTTGTAGCTTACATTTTGAGAGGGGGCGGGGACTACAAATCTCTGAGATGACATCATTGAAACTTTCAAATGAAAACTAATTTAAAAATCAATTAAAATCAAAATTATGAAATGAACCTTGTCGTGTTTAAATACACCGTGGTTAAACTCTCGCGAACTTTCTGGAAGTGGTCCAGTTTCTTCCCATTCGGAAGGATGTTTAAAGTACGTCCTCAGGCACGACGGTGGCGGCGAAGCAAGGTGAAGTGGCGCTTGCGGGGGCGTGTGCGCAGGGATCACGCTGTGCGAGGCCACGCGCACGCTGACGTGCGCCATGCCGAGGGACCGCGCGCACGCGCGCTGCATCCAGCCGCGCTTCCTGTGCGACGGCCGCAGCGACTGCCTCAACGGCCTCGACGCCTCCGACGAGCTGGGCTGCCGTGAGTGCTCCAGCGGCCGGCTGCTCTGAGCGGGAGTCCTGCTATTGACTCCGTAGCCCGCGCGCGATCCTTTCTCCTTTTTCCTTGTCCTATCCTCTTCCTTTCACACACACACTTACACTTACATTACCCCACTTGGCGGGTGGAGAGTTGGGAGATTTGAGCTTGTCCCGGCTGAGGCGGTGACCACTGAAGGGGAATCCACTCCAAGCAGACGTGTAGATCGACGCTGAATCTCACCATCCAGAGGGGAAGAAATCACTGCCACTTCCCGGGATAACATATTCACTACTCTAACGAAACTAATCACTTTGCCAGATGATATGACTGAAAACGTTAATTAATCAATCAATCAATCCTACACTCACAATCGTATCGTTAATGGTACAACAAAGTGCAAGGTATACAACTAAAGGGGAAGCATTTTTAAAAAAGAATAGTGTTCCCAATCTGGGAGAAACGTAATGGATAAACGACATTCCTATTATAGGATGATAGGAGCATTATATTACTCAAGGGTAGGAGCCGATAAATATCATCATTTTCTCTGAAAAATTCATGTTGTTCTGTAGTTGAATATCCTGGCACATAGTACCATTTGGCGATATTCTAAATTACTTTGGGGAACGAAATGGAAAATCATGTGTCTCATAAGTGTTTAAAAGCTCGATGACATGTTATTGGTCGAACATTGTAATTCTTTTGCCAAGGAGCACGTATTGGGTTATTTTATACATTGTTAAACAGGGTGAGGCTGTGCCACATGGGATGCGAACATGCCAGGTTCCAGTTCTTGACATACGCGCATCCTATTGGCAGGTATCGCAAGTTTGCTGTTTCTAACAAATACGAGTAGCTAGCGTGATACTCGAAAGTCTTCCTTCATAAAAGTGATTCATTTTTATGCCAAGGGCCGTGATGAGTGTCTGTGAATAATTATTGTGGAATTGCTTTATTGAGTATTGTGATATTTTTCTTTTTGCAATTGATAGATAAACTTACCTCGAAAAGGTCGGCTTTCACTAATCCCAACAAACAAATTAAAGGATTATAGTTTTACGTAAAATAAGACTTGTTTGCCAAATGTGAGGTTATTCTGATTAAACTTTGCTGTTTAAAAATATAGAAAACATGTTCGAGTGAGACATTTAAATACTAAAAATATAATTATTACACTAAATGTAATTTTGTAAAAATATGTGTTCTAGCTGGAAGCTCAATTGACGGTGATCCAGTGCAATGCAGAGAAAATCGTACTCTTCCGTCAGTGATGCGCTGTGATTTTAAAAAAGATTGTTTGTTTGGAGAAGATGAAAATGAATGCATGAACCCTGGTAAATATAGTGGTCATCATTGCTCCATAGTTTCTTGTTTACTATTAACAAAACTATAATCAAACTAATTAATACTTTACATTTTCTATTAATCTATTTCTATTATGTAGGATTACTTGTATTAATAAGAAGAAATAATAATTAATGGTAAAAAGCATTAATAAATGGTATTAACATTTTTTTTGGTTTGGATCATCTAACACCAATTTCCATACTTCTTCCTTTATCCTTCTTCCTCCAGTACTCTTTCATTTTCTCACGATGTATCCTTTTGCTCTCCTCGGACCATTTTCATCCAGTCTTCTCTTCCTTTTTGTCTTGTAATCCTTCCATTTCTAACACTTTCTTTTTAAATATCTCTCTTTCTGCTGCTGCACTTAAATTGTTTCTTTCCAAATTAACATTATTATAGTCATTACTTATATTTTAGAGTATTAAATGGGCCTAAGACAAAGACTCTCAATTAGTAATTTTTAAAATCTAATAACATTAGTATTTATAAAAAGGAATGTTAACTCAAACTATTAGGACAATGTACTTTCGTTTCTCACTTTTATTGACGCTTGCAGTTCCTGTTTGTCCAGACGGCATGTTTCAATGTGACAATCGACAATGCATAGAACCGTCTCTTCAGTGTGATTTACAGTTCGACTGTTGGGACAAAAGTGATGAATTGCACTGTGGTATGTTGATTCAGTACTAATTAGTTTTTGATAATCATGAATATATTTTATTAAGTTTTTTTTACAATTTTCAGAAAATTACAATTGTCCTGTTGGTACAAAAAAGTGTATAAATACGCAGCAGTGTTTAAAAGTTGAGTTTTGGTGTGACTATCATGTTGACTGTCCAGATGGAACAGATGAGTTACATTGTGGTAAGTATGTATTAGTCATTTTTAATTTCCCGTATACGTACGTATATACGGCGTAATATACGTAGTACAGGGAACGTTATGTAATGCTTCATGAAGAAATGGCCAATTTTCGGCAGAAAAAAAATTCGTTGCCGGGCCGTGATAAGGAAAAGTGGATAAATCCAGTTGCTAAATTAAGAAAAACAATCCCCTTACGCTTGGAGTAGCCAGAATCCGTTTTGTAAGTCTTTGATGCTGAAAAACAAATTGGTTCAATATTGGTTGCAATTCAATTGATAGCAAAACGTTCGTCTGTCTGGTGTATGTGAACAACATTAGCGTCTAAATTATACATTAGATTTATTCCAAATTGAAGCCCCTGTCAATCTGCCCTGAGTAAAAGCTCTGAGATTTTGAAAAACATTCATTATTTTTAGGGGTACTTTACATGAAGCTCCCGGGCATTTTCAAAATTTTCTCAAAAATGGTTCCAAATTTTTTTCTTTCAATATCTTGTAAGAATAGAGTAAAATACACTTATTAAGGTGGCATATATCCCATTTTCACGTTTAACTCTGAATTTTCGAATATTGCAAACAATTGAATTTTATTCGGCGTCTTCCTATATCTGCAAAATTGTTCGTCAAATAAAATGTGTTCTTCATAGTGAATTCTTTCTTTATGGTCATGTACATTTTTTGGAAAATTTTAGTAGTTTTCCGCCCAAAATTGCGTGAATTATGTGCAATTTTAAAAACATACCAAGCCACTTTTACCAACAGAAAATGGCGTTTGTGCTTTGCTGAAATGTGGAATTTTCGGCTAGTTTTCACAGAAATGGTTAAGATTCCAAGAAACTTTACTTGACATTTTTAAAGCACATTCACTCATAAATATAGTAATGTAAACAAATCGCCGCAAACGTAAATATTGACGACGTAAGACACAAGTAAAAAAAAATACATTTTGCAATTTTTAAAAAAAGAAAAGAATAGAGAATATCTCAATGATGTCATTTCATGGACTACATTTAGCACTATCCCTACCAAAAGTTTCATGGAATAGTTTGGAGCCATTTTCGAGAAAATCTTATTTTTTAAAAAAATTGCACATATTGCAAGCAATATTATAAGCTAAAAATACTATAATTTTAAAAAAATGTACATGACCTTAATGATAGAACTCAATTTGGAGAAAAAATTTATTTGGAGGAAAAATCCCTATTTTCAATTTTGCACTTGTAGATAGATGCCGAATAAAATTCAAATTTTTGAATTTTTCGAAAATTCAGAGTTAACCGTGAAAATGAGTCCTTTGCTACCTTTAAAAGAGTATATTATTTTATCCTTACAAGAAATTTAAAGAAAAAATTGTAGCCACTTTTGAGAAAATTTTGAAAATGTCCTGCGGGCTTCATGTAAAGTACCCCCAAATTTTGAAGAAACTTTCTCAAATTCGCGGCGCCTGGAGGGGACGCAGATCGACCGCGCAATATCCATTTTGGAAAAAATCGCATCTTTCGTTTAGGTGCTAGTGTTGTTCCCACACTGACGGACGGATAGACGCACGAATGGACGGACAGGCGTTTTGAAAAAAAAATCGTTTTACGTTACGTGTTTTACGTTAAAATGTCAAAATCGATTTTCCGCAGCATAACTTTCCCTATTCTATGTATATTACTCCGTAATACGTACGTATACTCCTCCTCTACTTTAAAAAATACAAATCATTGTTAAGAAAAGTCATAAGGCAGGCTAAAATCATGAAACACGGTCAGGATATTTTGTTCTCAAATAACAAAACAATACCATTGGATATGGTAAAAAATAGGACCAATTAACTAGAAACCTTGTAGAGAATGTAGTTTTAAAAGATAACGATAGAGGTGTGAACTATCCGGCACCAGTGGCAAAGTATTGGTTAAAGAGACTGGCTAGTCTCTTTAACCATACTTTTCGAGAATTGTTGCCGATCTCACTAAGGGTTTTCAGCCACAAAATTCAACATCTGACGTTCCCTAAAAATTTAGACACAATGTTCGTTTCCGAATCCTCTTGCTATGAAATTCTCAAAATAATCGGTAAATTAAAAAATAAATATTCGGGCCGGTTTAGATGAATTTCCGGATTGCTTTTCAAAGACGTGTGCACCTGCCATTACACCACCCATTAACTCAACATATTTAATGCATCCGTATGCGCCGGAATTTTTCAAGATCTTTTTAAAACAGCTAAGCCAACGACGCGGCGTCTCCCGGACAGCCAAGAAGTCATGAACTCGAGCCGCAGAAGCTAACGTGTACATCCGACAAATCTCTACGGAGAGAATATTTTCCAAGACACTAAGAGGTTCACAAATTTACGAGACAAAAGGGCACGTCTTCTGTGCCAACTGGCCTTCCTACTGAGGTGCAAGAAGATGTACTCCCGGAATTGGTCACCAAAAATCACCATATACGATCGCCGGCGACCACTCGCATTTTGCGTAGGGCTGGTTCGGCCTTACTACGTGAACGAATTCGTCAAACCAGAACAGACCTAGCGAGCGCTCACTGTATCATCATCATCATCATCGTCCGTCTCGCCTACTTACTTAAATGCGAAGACTGGAACATACTGGACTACGTGTCGTCGAAACGTGCTGCGCAGCAGCATGAGGAGACAAAGACGATACAATCAAGGAGATTTGGGAGTTTGGCTACAAAACAACGCCGAAACAACGCACAAACATCTTGTCGAAAGCCATTGTCAACCTGAGTGGAGAAGAACTATACTATACACAGTTGCTGTTCTCGTAAAAGGGCTCAACTTCGCGACAGCACCTAAGGAAATACCCATTGCTGACATCGTGGCGCGGGTAGCAAGTGCGCTGGTGGGAACACCGGAAGAACAAGCCGAGGACATCCGGAGAAACACCGCCAAGATAGTTAAACACGCACGAGCTCCTCGCAACAACGTAGTAGAGGAGGAGCGCTTGTCCTTGAAGGCATTGCGAGACAGACGAGATCTTGTTGTTGTACCAGCGGACAAAGGTAATGCCACGGTCATCATGTAAACCACAGATTACCACGACAAAGTGGCTTCTATCCTTCCAACGACTCCACGTACACGCTTCTAGAGCACAACCCGGTGCACAAGGTAAGAACGGAGACCGCCTCTGGAATTTGTAACTCTCATTGCATTGAGGCTACCAAGAAGTTGGCGTTGTGTCGGAACAACTCGTCGACGACTAGGTTTACTGCCTACCTAAAGTGCCTAAGACCGACGTGCCGCTATGTCCCATCGTCAGCGCCATCAATTCGCCGACTCACTCTCTGGCGAGACTTGTCGCTGACCACCTCGCGCCGCTCGCCGATGACATGCGATACGCCGTGCGGAACTCTTCGCACTTCGTGGACATCATTCGGCAAAAAAGACTCAACGAGGGTGACTTGCTGGTCAGCTCTGACGTGACATCTTTATTAACCAAAGTTCCGTAAACGAAGCCGTGGAAGTGATGTGACAGAAATTACAGGAACGGAGTCAGCCGACAGAATGGGCAAATCTGGCTGCCTTTCGCCTAAATTCCACGTTCTTCCAGTACCGGTTCTACGCCCAAGTGGAAGGAGCGGCTATAAGCTCGCCGCTGTCACCCAGCGCTGCCAATCTATTCACGGAAGCGTTTGAGACCGAGGCTCTACGGAATGCCCCACACAAACCATCTATCTGGGTTCGGTACGTGGATGATACATTCGTAATCAGGTCACACGGACCGGAATTATTAGAAGAATTTCTAGGGTTCCTCAACAATATCCATCCAAGCATCAAGTTTACTATGGAGACGGAAGTGGACAACTGCCTTCTTTTCTTAGATGTCCTCGTTAGCAAACGAGATGATGGCAGCCTGGGACACTCAGTGTACCGAAAACCGACTCACACAGACAGATACCTGCACGCGGATTCGCATCACCATCCGTCCATAAAACTAGGTGTACTAAAGACACTGACCACCAGAGCTGTCAAGATGTGCGACAAGCGCTCTCTTCCCAACGAACTCGAGCTGGAACTTACGTTCAGGGCCAACGGCTATTTCCGAACAGCGATCAGAAGAGCACTTTCCTGTGCTACGGGCCATTCCGTAGGTTGCGGCAATCCTGACAGGCGCGGTGGCTCGGAGGGCCGCGGGAACGCACTAGAACTAGATTAGCCGTGCTTCCTTACGTCCACAGTGTCATGGATCGCGTGGGAAAATTGCTACGGAAGAACCACATCCGCAACTGTGTTCACAGCACCCGACAAGCTACACAACGCCTTGGTACGCATTAAAGATGCGTTACCACCTCTCCAGTCGGCAGGCGTGTATGAAGTTCCCTGCAGCTGCGGCAGCACGTACAACAACGAGACCGGGTGCACTGTGACCGAACGACTTTAAGAACATATCGCCCTTTACAACAGGAATTATACCAACCGTTCGGCTATAGCGCACCACTCCGAGATAACGGAACACGCTATCGGATTTGACAAGACCCTACTTCTTCACAAGGAAAACCGGTACTGGCATACACGTATAAAAAATGTACTAGAAATTAATTAAAGGCCGCACAACTTCAACGCGGACGCAGGCCTTAACTTAAATCACACCTGGAAATCCCTCTTGCCATCCATACGAGACTGTCAGGGGGCTGTCCAAACACCGTCCGACTACGGGGACGACTGGCGCGGGGCCCGGTGGGCTCACACCGCTAGCCAATCAGAGGGTCCTCTCCGCCAATCACGGCGCACCTGCCGCTCTCGAGCGCCCTGGCAGGATAGTATATAACACCGGACGCGCACCACCGCAGCGTCCTCAAGAACTTGCAAACTATATCATGAATTAATTAATGTTTAAAACTCAAAGAGCCCAAAGAGGCACTTCTAAATAGTTTTAATATTAGGATTAGTTAGTATATGCCCTCCACAAATTCCACAAGCCATAAAGGCTGGAATTCTTTGTAACCCCAAAACATGAATAAACAGCCACCTCTCCAGGGCAACTGGAGAGGGAAAATGGACCGCAGCGTCACTGCAGCGGCCTTTCAGCCAACGACGGGGCGTCTCCCGGACGCATATTAGCATTCCTTACCTTCATTCGGAACCAGAAGAATTTCGTATTTAGAGAATTGCTTAAGCGTCATTTTCTTAAAAATGACTCCAAATTTTCCAAAGAAAATTGCCATATATGGCGAAGATTTGCTGTTCTTTAATATTCTTAAAATGGTATTTCCGTTCTCGGAAACTCGCTCTAGGAAACCGAAAAATTAATAAAATATAAAAATACTTCGGGCGGCGATGGATGGCAGCTGGCAAGAGTGTATGGCCAGTCCGTATAGCTAGCCGAAACCAAAAGTACTAGAAAATTAATACGAGAATGTTTGTGAATGGCATGGAAGAATTATCTATCACTCCTACTTGCGCATAGTGTTTTAACACACCATGGAAAATGTTATGTTTGTGTGAATGCTTGTCACTTTTCAAAAATTGATGCCATTAAAATCTAGAGCTTGGAAAAACGATCGCACATAATTAAACAAATATACTACTCACTGATTACCAGTTAAAATTAATTTATCATCAGTTGTGATAGTCACGCAAAAGATAGATTTTACTTTTTAAAAACAAGCTTTTATAAAAAATGTCCTCGGTTACTCTTTCTCCCTGTGTTTACATCTTCAGCAAACACCCTAGTATATTTCGATCTGCTTACGTTTGGGAAAATTGTTTTCTTCCTCCGAGAAGAGTTCCAAATCGAAATGATCCCGCTGATCACAACTGGAAATGTCTTAACAACTTTTTCAAATGTAGATGAACTTGCAATGAAAATATGTTCTAAATAAAATTTCTATATAATTCTATTCAGAGCGAATTTTCATTACATTTAAAAAGAATTAATAAGCGCTTTTTCGTAACAGCATATTTTCTTTAACAAAGGAACTCATAAGAAATAATCATTCTTCACTTTCATCGTTCAATTCTCGATCTCTCAGCGATGATTCCGCTACGATTACAGTGCAAACAAAGCGAAAGAGAAAATTGAATTAAAACTAAGTGCTGCATCAGCACGTACTTCCTTGCATAGGTAATAACTAGAGACATGATTTCCATGCACTATCAAATGCTATGAATGCAAACATGCACTATCAAATAGCCAAATATGCTCGATGCAGGAACAAAACCTGCACAATCAAATTTTATTTAATTAACATTTTTTAGATATATTGGCTTTTGTAAAAGTAAAAAATTAACAATTTTTCTAAACTGTTCTATGTCGAATTCATTCTTTTGTCCAAAATAATGTTTCCGAATGCAGAAAATGACCTTTTTACGTCACATGACGTAATTGGAGCATAGTTCGAAGGCGAAATCTAAGCAAATGTAAGGTCAAATCTGGCATTTTCTGATTTTTCACCACAAATAATGTTTTGTTTTTTTTACATTTTGGAGAAATTTCAAGTCACAATTTAAATTTAACATTTTATGTAATTTCTCCGTAGGCAGCCTCATCAATATCTCCAAACGTTAATTAATATCTTCAACAATTTTTAATGACTCCACCAGGGAAAGACCTGCTGATTCTAATTTCTGAAGATAAGGAAGACTATTTTTTCTTCATGTCTATGGGTCCGGGATGTCCTGCCCTGTATATTTCTCTAGAAATCCTTTAAACGTTGGATTTGCTACTTCTTCGAACGGTATATTTGCCACTAATAAAGAATCAGGCATTTCCATTAAAAATGGATTTGTTGCAGGTTACAATGTTGCTTCAGTTTGCACTAAGTGCCATAGTTTCTTTCCTTTCTCTAGATTTGACACTACGAGAAGTAGGTGCAAGGTGCTGGCCCATTTGAAACTTTTTGAAAACATTTAATCAGCAAAAATAAATTCAAATTATACAGAGCTAAATATTTCGTAAGAAGTGTATTAGAATTTTTCTACAAATTACCATGTCTTGAAACAAATGTTACTCAAATTTTGACGCAAATTAAAGTCAGATTTAATTTAAGACAAGCGCACTTTACTAAAAAATGTATGTAGCTAAACGTTCAGGTTCAAACTATCTGGGCAGAAATTACAGACTCGAATTTGAGATATAGTAGTAAAATTATGTTTAGTACGATTGCATCAAGAAAGGTTCCATTAATTATAGACCATCAGATCATGTGATAATAAAATATATTTAATACAAAGTTGAAGAAAAAACGAAGTTGGAGTTTTACAGGTTGGAGTTTCACAACGTTTCGGAGATATTTTGTCTCCATCATCAGGTACATTTTGACTTTTATTAAATATACGTTTTACGTCTGTGAGTAAAACCTTTTGGCTTTTATTAAATATACGTTTTACGTTTGTGAGTAATATATGTGCTGCACAACATTTGCCTCGTGGAATAAATATGAAAATGATCTACCTTGCCACTGTCCGTCGAAATACAATTTTAAAAATAATTTGTTTATATCATAATTCTATTAATAATAAAATATTTGTATAATCAATTTCCTCCCTAGACGGTAAACTATTGGCAGCCACTTTGCACCAGTAAATACAAGATACCCAAGCACATAATAAAGAAACCTACACATCTGCATGACAACATTTAGCTTCTGCGTTTTAAAATTTGCAACAAAATTTATTTGTAATGCAGACGAATGAAAATAATGAAACTGAAGTTTCAAGGATGTATTAAGAATACAAAGTAAATTTAGAAGTTAAAAAACAGCAATAGTTCATTAACAACAATTTCTACCGTTTTGCCGTAAGTCAGAAATCGTTAATACAATATAATCGGCGGAAAGCAAGACACTGCAAAACGATTTGAATCGTTTGCAGACGGCAAAGAGCGACTGGATTGTCACTAAAATAAATGAAGGTGGACATCAGATACTAATTTCCTATAAGCAATCGCGTATCTCGAAAACGAAAGGCGATAGCGCCGATCGGATTGCGGAATTTCGCAACTTGTTAAAAGGCACGGTGTAAGAGATACAGGTGGGTTCACTCCCGGTCTAAAACTGAAGCTAATGTGAGGCTAGTTCTCACAATTCTCACTATGTAAGTGCTGCGAACGACTTGGGCATTTTTGGGACAAGATGGTGGTCCATTTAATAGCTTTGTAACCTCTGGTGGAAGCCACTAAATCGCGAGACGTCCTCATGAATGCCCAACTCGATCGTTCGGATAAGCGAGGAACTAGCCACAAACTGCCTTCAAACATTTTGTCCAAAAGGCGGCTAGTTGACACACCTATATATCTTACTCCTTGTAAAAGGCAATTGAGATGAGAGAATGAAAAAGAATTGCAAAATTGGTAATTTTTTAAACGATTTCCAAATTTTGCAATTCTAAAGTGGGAAGGGTTCCCTGGTGACCCAGAACTGAAAATTGCGGATTGAGAATGTTGCAACAATTATCATTTTTATAAACAATTTAGAAATGTGCGCTATTCCTGCGGGAAAGTGTTTCCCAAATTGTCCCCGAGTTGAGTATCGCAAAATAACAATTTTGACAAGAGATGCAAATTGATTGCTTAATGTCTAGATTAATTGTTGCTTTAATAATAAATATACACTTGGTATTTGAATTTTATTGTCTTTTATTGAAATGGTTCCCTAGAAATCCTCTGTGGATTTGAGTAAGACAGTATTTTGCAATTTTTGCTAATTTTAGAAACATATGAACAATTGCAAATATGCAATTATAATAATTTTTCTTATGAAAAAAATCTTAAGTAAACTGGACATTTGTTAAAGTTCATGAATTGTGTATGAACGACAATATTGAAATTAAAATATGTATAAGAAAGTAATTGGTCTAAAATTAGTGTTATTTTACCTCGCATCAACGTAATTTCTTCAAAAAGAAATGTGTTAATAGTGATTAAGTGTATGTGTTCATATACATTTGAATAAATTTACTTTCATGTTCATAAAAGTGTTTCATTCCATGTATTTTTATTTGAAAATATTTCCAAATATGAACAAGCGTCTCCCGTCGTTTTGTACGACGTAATTGTGTTAGAGCACTCCCCTCCCCCTATGCTGAGATTGGCTGCAAGGGTTTGTGAGGCCCCGCCTGCGACGTTTCGTCATGACAAGGGCTGCCCAATCCGTGCACAAGCTGTACTTAGCCACAGACGGCCGCGATCAATTTTTGTTTCCAGAACGGTACAGTAATCCCTCAACATTCGCGTGTTAGGTTCCCCAAAAACCTCGCGAATGTTGAATCCGCGAATGTTAAGTCTATCTTTTAATGAAGAAAGGTGGGTTAGATTCCTGGATATCGAAAAAACTGTTTAAAACAAAGAAAAACTCTGACAATCAATAGAGTAGAACTGATTAATCGCTATTACTAAACAGAATTCACAATTAACATTCGAAAATGAGGAAATAAAACAATGTTTGAAACTTATTTCAAAGTTGAAAATGATTGGATATAGGATTTGCTCATTTGTTTGTTTCATTACCTTTCTCGCTGTTGTAATGTCCAAATATGGAAGAGTTCCTGCTTCTATTCTCTCTTAAATTTCGAAGTTATTTCCATGTTTGGATCACATTCGAATGCCAGTTAGGAGATTTAAGTGATGGCAGTAGTGGTGGACAGAAGTTGCAATATTATAATTTTACATTACCAATAACACGATAAAGTATGTGTTTTTGTCATACCAGAAAGATTGCCTTTTAGAAAGATTCTGAAAAGTTCATAGAGTACTTACTTTCTTTTGTTAAAGAAAATATTAATTAATGTGTTCATTGATTTTTCTAGAAAGGAAAGACAAATGTGCTGAAAATGAATTTACGTGTTCTAACGGCCAATGTATATCAGCATCTATGCGATGCTATATGTCTGGAAAAATGAGAGAAGGCTGTGCTGATGGATCGCATTTACAAAATTGCTGTGAGTATTTTGAAGGGTGCTCCCATTTATGCTACTGCAAATACTCTCAAAATAAATACAATATTCAACCATACATTTTTACTTTATCGAATTTTTTAACGTAAGTAGAGAAAGTGTTGTAATCGTGCGCCGGAAAACGGCAAATTTTCGACACCAAAACCCTTATTGCCAGACCCTAGTAAAGAAAATGTACATAAATTCAGTTGCTAAATATAGAAAAAAAATTGTGATTAATTTTCACTCCCTCCTCCTTTCTATTGAAATTCCAGGGATGTTTGAGAATTTCAATAGTGAGCTGTGGTGACCATTTGGACCCCCCTAATCCGCCAGGCTAAAGCAAAGCCTAATCACGAACAAACATGTGACAATGGTCGCGTAGGCACGCGAGAAAATAACAGTCACATGCACGCAGCGAGCGTCTCCACCACATCTCCCGATCCGAGTCTATCAATAGCCGGCCCCCACCATAGTCCCGCTGGTACGAATATCCCCGCGGACCGGGCGGCTCCATCTATCATCGGGGAACCATCGAAGTGGATTCTTCGTTCGAGACATCGCCACTGAGGATGTCCGTCGCAGTTACGGACGAAACGTTTGGAAGTATATTTTCCAATAGACCACGGCCCCCTTGCCCGGAAGAAAATGTCAACTACAACTCCGGCCGTGAAAGCTTACATTGTTATATTAAAATTGGCATATGTAACTAGTGGTGCTACAGAATCGCACAGAATTTCTCGTATTAATTTTCTATTTTCTTTGGCCTCGGCTAGCTATTTGAACTTGCCACAGCTGCCATTTGTCACCACCTAAACTACAATTTTTTTACATTTTCTTACATTTTTCGGTTAATAGTAGAACGATTTCTTAATAGTAGAACGGAAATTTTATTTTAAGAATATTAAAGAACAGTAAACCTCGTCCTAAAGGGCAATTTTCATTGAAAACTTTGGAGCCGTTTTAAAGAGCATGGCGTTTAAGCGCTATTGTAAATGCGAATTTTGGATCTCTTTTTCACAGCAAATTTTCGGGTTTTCTGTTACTACAAAATTGAAGATTGAAGATACAGGTTTTTACCTCAGACAAAGTCTGTTGTACTAAATTAGCTTTTTAAAAAACTCATGGAGTCAGACGAAGGTGTCTCTCAACGACCTATCAGGCCATTCAGGCATATTCCCAATCCTTTACCTTTCTCACCTGCTCCTTACGCCGTCCCTCCCTTCGCTTGGTGTAAGGGTGGGCAGGCGGGGGGGGGGAAGCCAGCCTGTCTAGGGGAAGGTAACCTCGAAGAAGAAATCTCCGGTCCTCTAGATTGGGAGTTACAGCGCAGGGCTAGCACCTCTACCCAAACTAGTGGTGCTACAACAGCACTTACTTTCCCGTATTAGAGGAAACAGCTAAGTAGTACTATAATATTGCACTTTATGCGCTACTAACATCTTCACTTGGAACTCACTATTTCCATTGCAGTGTTGTCAGAACTATGTGAATTCTACAACTTCACAAAAATAGAATGCAAAAGTTTTGTAACCCTGTATTGGAAAAAGAAGCCTGATACCCTGGAAATATAGAAATGCCTTCCATTGGGCCATGATTAGGAAAGAGTATTTTCAAACCATGCAACAAATTCTCTACTCACTACAAATGGTATAGCATTTGGAGCAAAATTAAATATTTGCCTGCAAATATCAACATAAATTAGACAATTATAACTCCTTTTCATACAGCTCCATTAGGTCACAACAATGACACTAATTCACAGATATTCGCGAGCGCAAAGTGAATTCCATTGTTGCAGACCCTGCATTGTCGCTATTCTGAGAGCTATTAATTCTTTTTTCTTATTTCAAATATTTCAAAATAAACAATTTCTAAAATATTAATGTGTAAGTCTATAACAAAGTTCGAATGTAAGAAACGAAGAAAGAAATAATATACAAAATTGCACATTCTAATTTACGACGCATCCAGCTGTCCGAAGCGCAGTAAATTTACAGCGGCCTATTACGTTTGTCACAAAATTAAAGAAAAACTACTCGTATTTTGAAAAAATTAAGCATGACCGTATTTATTTTATTTATTTATTTGTCAAAAAACAGAAACAGAATGGCACAGATTTTCCCGTATTAGTTTTCTATTTTCCTGGGTCTTCGCTAGCTTTTCGGAATTGCCACATACTCTTTCTTGCCAGCTACCATCTATCATCGCCAAAAGTACATTTTTTTGTCATTTTCTTAACTTTTCGGTTTCCTATTGGTAGAACAGAAACATTAATTTTAGAATATTAAAGAACACAAAAACCTAGCCGTAAATGGCAATTTTCTTTTAAAAATTATGTGCCGTTTAAGAGAAAATGGCGTTTTAGCACTACTAAAAATGCGAAATTTGAAGCTCATTTTCACAAAAAATTTTTGAGTTTTCAAAATACACGCAGTATTGATGTACCGTTTCTGGTCCATAGTTCTCTCTGATGCTGGACGTGCGAGTCTCACATGGGTCTACCCATGTAATCATGTGCAGTATTCTATCTGTATGGGCTTTATTTGTCCGGAGGCATAAGTTGTATAATGCATTCGGGGTGTTGTAGTACTTTTTTCCACCAGTATATTTCATTAATTTCAAGCACAAATTACGCAAAAACTACTCATTTTTTCGAAACATTGTACATGATTTTTTTTAGTAGTATTGCGAGTATTTTACACCATTGGGCGTCTCTCGCATCCCAGTTTCCATTTCAGTCTGTCACTGCAGTCTTCTGCAGTTAATCCTCTTCTGTCCATTGCCTTCTCTACTCCTTTCTTCCATGTACTTCTGGGTCTTCCTCGTCTTCTGTGTGATGTTGGTGTCCAATTCCAGAGCTTTAGAGTCCATCGTTCTTCACCCATTCTGTTTAAATGACCATACCATTTGAGCCTTTTAATTTCAATGGTATCAATAATGTTGAAACTCACTTCTGCTTTTCTTCTAATTTCTTCGTTTCTTACTTTGTCCAACAATGACAATCCACAGCTTCTTCGCCAATAGTCCATTTCCATTGCTGTAAGTTTATTCTCATTACCTTTAAATAGTTCCCAAACTTCAGACCCATATGTGGCAATACTCTCTATGATAGTCTTATACAATCTTCTTTTAACATTTTCCCTAAGAGTTTGGTTCCGTATTAAGGGATGTAATTGCCTTATAGCTACTTTGTCTTTTGATATTCTACTCTGAATATCTTGTGTACTACCCCCATCTGCTGCTATTTGAGTACCTAGATACACATTCTGGTACATTCTGGCAGGATTTCAATTCTGGTCCATTGGGTATACAAGAGTCTTGGCCTCTCCTCCTACAACCAGATATTTTGTTTTATTAAAATTTATTTCCAGCCCCCAATTTAAGTACTCTTCATGAAGTTTTCGTAACATACACAAAACATCATCTTCGTCCTCAGCGAAGGTAACTTGATCGTCTGCATAATTAAGAGAATAGAGCATGGAATCGTCAATTTTTACACCCAGATTGCAACATTTTCTTCTCCAGTTTTTTTAAAGCTTCGTTTAAATATAATTTAACCCGGGAGTGGTAACGTGGAGTGGGACCCCCACGATCCTTTCTTCCCGCTTCTTGTATTTCCCACGTTGGCCACCCTGACCATTGCTTGAGTACCTTTCTGTTTTTGTATCGTGATATTTAGTGTCCGCTCAGTTTGCCAATTTCGTGAGTTTTATCCGTGTAGCAAGCTATTGTTTTGTTAGCGATGCCCAGAGACCCCCGCGTTACCTTCTACATCAGCAAAAGTGTCTTCAGTCTCGTACACTCTATTCGTTTGGCAACGTATTGCATGCTGTATTTTTACGTTAGGAATTCCCTGCAAAGTTAATACTGAAGTACTACGAACATTTTAGGTCACTTTATATGTTAAGAAAGGAGTTGAAGAATACGCCAACTTTTGCTGAAAGCGGGAACAGAATATCGTTACTCACCGCCCTGGAAAAGCAGTCTGCACGCAATTCCAAAAGACCAGGATAATGTTTTCTTTGTGTATTGATTTGGATATGAGTGAGAGAGTTACAGAATTCACCAATATCAAAATTCAAATGGATTTAGAGAGGAATAAATATGATCGCAGCACCAATAAGACTGACAAAGCGGAAATGAAGGCAGTAATTGGGCTACGTATTTTGGCTGGGTTTGTGAAATCAGGGCATCAAAATCTTGCTGAATTGCGGAATGTGGATAATCTGAGTATTGAAATTTTCCATTGCACTTTGAATTTGAAAACATTTCAATATGTGCTACGAAACATGGACTTGGATGTGACAACACGCGTAGACCGGTAGAAAAGTTAACTCCAAATATTAGACGCTTTCCTGTTGAATCCTCAGACTTGTTTAGCAACTAAATTCTTAATAAATTGTTTAATTACACGCAAAAAATTGTTAATAATAGAAGAAGAATATTATATTAATTTGTTTTTCAATAATATAGCATATATCATGAAAAGAGTGTGGGGGTCTGGAGACACCCCACGTTACCACTTTTGTTTCAAAAAGTCACGTTACAACTGCCGGGTTAAACAGAGTGGGAGCTATGCAACACGCTTGCCGTAAGCCTTTATTTACAGAAAATGGTTCAGAAAGGTTTCTTCCAATTTTAATCTGGCTTACATTTCTGCTGTATAGGTCTTTAACAGCTTTTAATAAGTAATCATTAACATCTTGTTTCTCCATTGTCATCCAGAGTTAATTTAATGGAACTGTGTCATAGGCTTTTCTTAAATCTACAAATACCAGGTGAGTTTCTAAATTATGGGCAAGTCGTTTGTCAGTCACTAGTCTGATAATAAACATATTATCAGTACACGAGCGTCCAGCTCTGAAGCCGCTCCGTTCTTCCACATCTACAAGATTCATTTCAAGGCGAAATTTTAGTATTTTTCCATGCAACCGGCCAATACTACAGAGCAGAATTATACCTCTGTAATTCCCACATTGTTTTCTGTCACCTTTTTGTATATGTTAGAAATATAACCTGTTCTAAAGTCCTCTGGCAGCGTCTCTCCCTTCATACATCTATTGTACAGTTGGCAGAGAATTTCGCGGAGTACATTAGGACCATTTTTTAACAGCTCCATATACACTGCACCTGGGCCTGGAGACTTTCCATTTTTAAATGTTCTAAGAGCCTTTCCAATCTCATTTACTGTAATGTCTTCAATGTCATTATTTCTATTCCCCGTACTAATATTGTAAACATTCATGAATTCTTTTCTGTCTCTTTCGTCAATTCTTCATAATATTCTTTCCATTGTTGTAGGCTTATAAGTTGTAAGGCTGAACATTGTTTCTCATTTGTTCTTAGACCTTTTATAAGCTTCCAAGACTCTTTTGCTTTGGTACTGCCAATGCATTGGTCAATTTCTTCACATTTCTTTTCCCAAGCAGCATTCTTAGCTTTTATAACTTCCTTTTTTGTTTCCCTACTTATTTGACTATACTTCTTTCTGTCATTATCATCTTGAGTACTTAGCCATTTTCTATAGGCATTTTTTCTCTCTTACTTTCTTTTCTAAAGAACTATTCCACCGTACATCACTTATATTACCCTTATCACTTCCTGCTTCTCCAAGGCTCTCATAAGCAGCTTCATGGATAGCTCTTACTATTCCGTCGTAGAGAGATTGGGTAGTTGTGTAATCTATATTTGATAGCTTTCCACTGAGTCTGATTTTATATAGAAAATTTATTGATGAGTCAGTTAGAAGATGAAGTTTATTTTTCGGGATTTGTATGCTGAATGGTGTGTCTTGAATATCAGTTTGTTGGATTTTATTTACAAATGGAAGATACAATTTTGACTCAGCAAATAATGATCAGAGTTGCATTCGGCACCCCTGTAATACTCTGATGCCTTCCACCTTGGCTTTGTTGTTATGTTTGCCAAGTACGTAATCTATGATTGTTCTTTTTGTTCCTCTAATCCAAGTAAATTTGTGAATATCCTTATGTTTGAAGAACCCATTCTAGATTTTTAAGCCATATTGAATACACACTTCTATCAGCCTCTTACCATTGTCATTCACAGTTTCCTCGCCGTACCTTCCGACCACATCATTTTGGACGTGCCTTCCTATTCTATCATTAAAATCCCTAAGTAAAAATACATCTTTTCTATTAGCAATTCCATCTAAGACACTTGTCAATTGATTAAAAAAATGCAATCTTCTCATTTTCAGGAGCATCGTCATTTGGGGCATAAATACCTATAAAAACCATCTCTATTCCTTTTATTTTAAAATCAAGTGTTAAAATATTCTCATTGACGCATTTCCAGCTCTTAATACAGTTTTTATATCTTTTTCATACGGTGATAGAGACTCTTCTCTTTGCTCTAATTTCTTTGTTCACCCTGCTAAATATATGAATGTAACCTTGAACTTCTTCTATGCCTTGACCCTTTTTTTTGTTTCTGACAACACAGCAATTTCCACATTTATTTACTTAGTTTTTCAAATACTTCTACTCTTTTCAGATTAAGACCCCGTACGTTCCATGTTCCTATATTCATAAACCGTTTCTGTTTGCATTGTAGTTTCCTGGACATTCCGGTTATATTTTTTCTGGGACATTTAGCAATCCAGCATTTTTACTTTCCCGTATACGTACGTATACACGGAGTGATATACATAGTATAGGGAAAGTTATGTAATGCTGCGCGAAAAAATGGCCAATTTTCGGCGGAAAAAAATTAATTGCCGGGCCGTGAAAACGAATAAGTGGATAAAACCAGTTGCTAAATTAAGAAAAAAAATCCTCTATCTCGTGGTGTGGTCAAAATCCATGATTTGTTGCTTCTTTATACTTAAAAATCGATTGACGGCATTCCGTCCTTCTGTCCGTCTGTGGTCAACGCTAGCGCCTAAACCGTTCGGTCGATTTTCTTCAAAATTGATATTCCCCAGTCGATCTGATTCTAGTCGAAGCTTTGTGATTTTGAAAAAGATTCTTTAAAATTTGGGGGTACTTTATATGAAGCCTCCCGGGGATTTTCAACATTTTCTCAAAAACGGCTCCAAATTTTTTCTTAGAATTTCTTGTATGAATAGAGGAAAATACACTTTTTAACATGGCATAGGTCCGATTTTCACGTACAGCTCTGAATTTTCGAAAATTGTGAGAGTTTGAATTTTTTTCGGCGTCTTTCTCCAACTACAAAATTGAAGATAGAGATTTTTTCTTCAAATAAAATTTGTTCTGCATATTGAATTCTTTAATAAAGGTCATGTAAATGTTTTTCACAATTTTGGTAGTTTTCGTGCAATATTGCGTGCAATATGTGCAATTTTAAAAAATTACAAAAACAAAATTTTCTCAAGAACGGCTCCAAATTTTTTCTTTAAACTTTTGGTAGGGATAGTGGTAAATGTACTCTATCAATGACATAAACGCCATTTTGGTCTATCCGTTGGTTTATTCAAAAATTACAAAATGTAATTTTTTTACTTGTCTCTCACGTCGTTTATAACTCCTGTCAAGTTGCTATTTTAAAATGTTCATTTGAGGCGCAATTTACGGAGCTTTTCCAGCCGTACTAACGCATATTTCGAATTTGTTTATAAATGGTTATTTTGTTGCAAAATTGTTAAATCGCGGATTTCGGCCCTGCGACATAGGGAGACTCTCCCCCTTTAGATTTGCGAAAGTTGAAAATTGTTTATAAATTTGCAATTGTTGCAAATTTTTCATAGCCTCATCTCAATGGCGTTCAACCACGATACAAAATTACGGGATCCGATTGGTGCTATCATATTTCGTTCTCGAGATATGTAATTGTTTATTAGAAATTTGCGTCTTACAACGACCCCAACTGTTTGCAATTCATTCATTCGCTCTACATAAGCATACTCAAAAAACAGTTCTCCAATGTCGCACATTTGCCTGCCACATACACGTAAAAAGCACTTAGCTTGTAAACAAATTCTGAGGCCAATTTAATTACGCTGAATCCGTCTGTTTTAGAGTGAATGTGAACATAACTATTATTTTGTGTTTTATATTCTCTTTTAAGACCAGGAATGTGCGAGTCGATATCTTTATCATCTAGGTGGAAATTGATTATAAACAAATTATTTTTCAATGTGCATTACGCCGAAACAATAATTTTTGTTTTTCTGTCAGAGCAACCGAATCGCTGTATTATTATTTTTTTTCAAAGGCTCTTGTTAAAACCGAGTCAGAAACTATTTGTTTTTCTTGTTTAACCATTAATATTAAAGTAAGAACCACACCATAAGTTGTTTGCTGTAAACTGCATTGAAATGGATGACTGGAATGTTAAGGTATTCAAATGAAGACATATTGAATTTTATGTGTTGAAAGATCACCTGAGTAGGATCACACATCCGAAAATATTGCTTTATTTACACAAGTATAGAATTATTTAAATCAACCTAAAGTAACATGACGTTGATATTTTCAATTCAATTTATCACCCAGTAATTCAGAATTATCTTCCTAAAACTGTTAATTTGATGTTTTTATTCTATAATATTCGAAAGCGAGTACATGTGCTCAATCTATCCAACAGTCCTCAAGTTATATTACCTTCCCAACACAAACTACATTTCAGTTTCAATCCCACAAATTTCGTATGAGTTCGAAGGTGGTCTGTTGCACGCTGGTCGTCATCCTACGAAACGCCAGGAACATTGACGTGTACACGGCCACCTGTAACGCGAGAACGAAGCAGTGTATCAAAAGAAAACAGGCCATTCAAGGTTTCTAATGTTCATTCTTTGAAAAGGTTTAGCTACACCTAAGGAAACTAAACTACACCTGAGGAAAATTTGAATTATTCAATGTTAATGACGACAGCTTAACATTGCGTTTCCTTTTTGGATGTTTTTAACATCCCAAAGATCTATTGGAAACACCTTTTTACAGGTTTTTATAAAACCAATTCAATAAACATAAGTATTTTTTCACATTATAATTCGTAAAATATTATATATCTAAGTGTAAGATGTTATTTGATTAATGCCATCACTGGAGGTCTGAGATTAAAGAATCCGATAAAATGAGAAAATTAAAGTAATTGCGTGTGATTGATGAAGTTGAACAATCAAATGAAAAACAATATTTTTGCTTCGTATAATGGCACCTTATTCAATAAACATGTTATTTTTTTAAATCGCGAAAAAACACGGTGAAATTGTACTCTTTTGTCATCGGGGGTTGTTTTCAGACCCGAACACTTGACACACGTTTATTTATGAATGTCGACGCGCTGAATCCGAATCTGAAGCTAGAATTGCACCACCACCACCTTCCAAGTTTTTTTAAATCGCAAAAAACCGCCGTGAAATTCTATTTTTTTGTTCTTTTGTTCTTCTGTTTTCGGGGGTTGTTGTAGGGCACAAAGATACGACATGTTTCTCTGTGTATGTCGACGCGCTGATGCCGAATCTCGAGGCAGAATTCCGCCACGTCCAGTTTTTTAAATTGCAAATGACCACCGTGAGATTTTATTTTTTGTTTCGGAGATTGTTGTCAGACCCAACGACTTGACACACGTTTCTCTAGGTATAAGGACGCGCTAAATCTGAATCTGAAGCCAGAATTGCGTCACCACCTTCCAATTGTTTTTAATCACGAATAAACACCGTGAAATTGTAGACTGTAAATTTGACGGCGGTTTTATGTGATTAAAAGACAACTGGAGGGTCGTCTTTCAATCACATAAAAATTCTGGCTTCAACTTCGGCTATAGAGTGTCGACATACATGGAGAAAAATGTGTGAAGTCTTCGGGTCTGACAACAACGTCCGAAAACAAAAAAATAAAATGTCACGATTGTTTTGCGATACAAAACATTGGAGGGTGGTGGCGCAATTCTGGCTTCAGATTCTAATTCAGCACGTTGAAATACACAGAGAAACATGTGTTAAGGCTTTGAGTCCCACTTTGAGTGTGTGTGCCTGCGTAACAGTATTTTGAAGAGGATCACTCGCCCGATGTTATCGTTCGTTCTAAAAACAACAGAGGTGTGAAGTTCACTGGATGAATTTCGACAATTCCAAATATTTTGATAGCTGTAATGCGCAAACAAAAAGTTCTATAGTTCTTGGAAAAGAAAACGAGAAAAAGGTCTTCCAAAATTATCACAAAATTAAATCAAAAGCGAAGAACGTGCGTGGGTAGAAATCGGAAAAATCGAAATATTATCAGAATTCTCAATAAGGGTTACATAAACATTTTACAAAAGACTAACCAAATGATTGAAAAAATTAATTTTCATTTTCCCAAATTAGAGAAAAATTAATCCTAATAAACATGTTTCATGCTTCTCTAAGGCACGACAAATGTTCTCAGCAAATAATGACTTCTGACAAAACTTCTATGAACATTTAGACACATGAAGAAAAACAAAGGAAATATTGTATAATTAGATGTTAAGTTTTCTCTGCTCAAAGAAATGTATAAACCATAAAAGCACGTTTTCTTCACTTGTGTCAAAGCGTTCTGGGTCCCTGGCAGAGTTCTAACGGAAGTTCGCACTTTTCTGTTCCGACGTCAAACACGGAAATTATTCACATTTTGATGAAATTTATTCTTGATATTATTGAAAAAAAACAACATTTCACTGCGTCAGGAACTTTTAAAATGTGTATTTCAGTTGAAGTCGCGAAATCCATTTCCTTCAGCATTACATAACTTTCTCTACATATATTTCACGATTTATATACGATTATATATTATAACCGATTTATATTTCACGGTTTATATACGAGAAAGTAAAAAATTACGAATTAACAGCGTTAACAATATTTAATGCAATTTAAATGTGGTGTAATATATTTTTAAACAAATATTTCAGCTATCCAACACCTCGGAAATGAATTAGTATTTGTATCACATGCGGCTCTTTATTACTAAATATATTTTCTAATCTTTTCGAAAGCGTTCCCAATCGTTTTAAAAGATTCGCAATTTGATAACATTTCAGTGAACTTATTTTTTGTTTAAATTTGACTCTTTGTCCCGCGAAAGATGACATCTGGCAGTACTTATGTTGATAGTAGTTTTAACTTGAAGAGGTGTGATGTGTGTAATTATTAAACGGTAATAGAATATACAGTGGCCTTCCAAATGAATATACTCACTAGGAAAATATACACTGAGATGACAAAAGTCACGAGAGAGCAATATACAAATACACAGATGACAGTATAATTGCTTACAAACGGTAAACTACTGGTGCTACAGAATGGCACAGACTTTCCCGTATCAGTTTTCTATTTCTTTGGATCTTCGCTAGCTCATTGGAATTGCCACATACTCTTTCTTGCCAGCTGCCATCTATCACCGCCAAAAACGACATCTTTTTTGTCATTTTCTTAATTGTTCGGTTTCTTATTGGTAGAACGGAAATATTAATTTTAGAATATTAAAGAACACAAAAACCTAGTCCTAAATGGCAATTTTCTTTTAAAAATTATGTGCCGTTTTAAACAAAATTGCGTTTTAGCGCTACTAAAAATGCGAAACAATTAGTAAATAATTTTTAAGTAAATATTTTTTTTAACTTTTTTAAATTATATTGACCTTCAACTTTGGAACTGTGTTGTGTGGCTATTGTTTTCAACGATTTGACTTTGGGTCCATCATTTACAGCACTTTGGGTTTGCAGTCCAGGTACCTTTAAATGTCGAAATGGTCCTTGCCTAAATACAAGTCTCGTCTGCGATGAAAAAATTGATTGTCCTGATACCTGGTCTGATGAAGATGGTTGTGGTAAGTGTTATCTTTCTCAGAAGTTATCTATCTAGTTCTTTATTATGAAGTATCTCTATTAAATTGAATAATGTGTTTGTACACAGTTTATGCAGTGAGTCATAAATAAGGGAAATAAATGCGTTGTTTCCATAATTTTCAAGACCTGACTTGAAAAAAGTGCAAATGATCTAATGCAATATGTGTGTTTATGTATTTATGTATGTACATATATGTGTTCGTGAAAATTGCAAAACCCAGAAGGAATGGTTGGAATCACTTACAAATCGGCAGATGTGTAGAACACTGTGCCCATAAGAAGTGATTAAATTCGCGAAGAGATGGCGACCACATTCGCCTAGCAGCGCCCACCTTTGTGTAAGAGGCCAGGTCAGTGTTTCGCCACACTCAGACGGTGGAGAGCTGTCAAACTTAGCAACTGGATTTATCCACTTTCTCGTCACCAGGGCCCAGTAATAAGAATTTTTCTGCCGAAAATTTGCAGTTTTTTCGCGCAGCTTTACATAACTTTCTCTTCTTAAGAAGTTCCTTACTTCGTAATTCACTTAATCACTTAAGGATGGCAACATCAGTGACGCAACCACCAGGAAAAAAATTAGAAGTATGGAGCGAAAAAAACCTTTGGGTTTTGGAGTTTAATCAACCTACTTACATAGACCTGTGGTTTAATTCTTGACATATTCACTAAGATCGCAGCACCGAAACACGAAAAAACACATTTTTGGAAATTGATTTAAATGTAATGGCCGGTTCCGAAAACAAATTATCATTTCCTCATCAGAAGATCGAGATGCGTTGAATGACTCCAGATGTCTATATTGCAACGGGTGCCCGTCTGGCATAGCATGATCGCGGTTCCTCGCGTGGTGGGGGGAAGTGAGGTGCAGGTGCGACAAACTACATAAAGAACAATTGGCAACTCTCGGTCGCAATCGGCTTAACCTAGGTTGTAAAACGGAAACTAATTGCAGTGCCGTTCATTCGACAACTTCAAAGTAAATCTGCAAAATAATAAATTTTAAGAAGAAAATGTACCCTCGGGTTTTCTTTGCTTTTGTCTTTGCTTTTACCTTCATTCGTTCATTCTCCATGCACGGACCCTTAATTGAACTTATTTCCTTAATTGATTCTGCGATGCCCACAAGTACTGAGTTCTGAATCACTCGCAGATTAACAAAGCATAAAAAAATACAATTATCTCAGCAATATTGAAGTGTCTACTATAGCATACCAATTTACCATTAAATTAATCTTTACATTTACACTTTCATAAAACAATTTCACAATTTCATGTTCCCCGATTACGTAATGAAATGAAATTTTACATCAATTGCAGCAAAAACAGTACAAGGAATTCAATTTAAAACAGAGAAATGAATTGTGATCAACTTAGTCCGTAGAAATTTTAAATTTTCTCACTTTCTGCCTAATTAATTACCTTCTGAATAACAGTTCAGGAAGCCTCTAACTCTTCGTACGACAGTGCAAGAAGAGAAAAAAATGTCGCAAGTTCTTTTACCTTTACGGCGTTTCTTTTGGTTTGTGCATCACGGTCTCTCACGCTTCGACTGCCCTCGCGTCACCTTGCCGACGTTCCTCAGCCTCGCTGCTACGAAGTCCAATTTTCACATCCCGCGGCGATCCACGCCCTTCGCACGTACTCTTCGGAACGTCCGCAACGCGTGCATACCAAAGCCCTTCTCTCGTTCGGCTCCTCCTCCGCCTGAATTCTTCTTTCCCCTCTTCTCTCCAGCCGCACGAACGTACACGCCCACGCACCAAGTCTCTCGGGCTTTGCAAATTGAATTTTTGCGTCGGTGAACTATGTGTTGTAATTGCGCTTTAAAGTGACTGCAGCGCTAACCAAATCACGTTTACTGCTTCCTGTTCGTCCAGCAAATTTTTCACCATTTCTTAGCTAGGCACAAAATTATTTAAGCCTGTCCTCTGCTCGCGAAGCGTAATCTGGGCAACGCACACCGTTCTTTCTGGATAGTTCCACGAGCCACACTCGCCTCATATCAATTTTCTCCGCACCGTAATAAATTCTCACATTACTATTGCCGAAAACTCCCGTATTCACAAAGTACTTTTCCTGAATCATAAGCTCGCATGAGCTACCATCATCTCAGCCACTGAATTACTAACGCTGGTTTCACTTACTACCACAATCATAAGAGCTTGTTTCACTTCAACTACCGAAAGGCGAGAGAGCTTGTCCACCGTTGTCCACCGTATTTACGGTGTGTGGATAGGGATAAAACGTGAGGGGGGGCTTTTCATTTCTCCACCCGTCGTCAGCCGCAGAAAAGCCTCTCCACGAAGTCGCGCCCCGCCGCTTTGACCAGCCACGGACAGATGGCGTACCTACTGACCGCTTGGTCTCGCGCTCCGTGTTCGCGCCCGCTCGTAAACTGAACTAAGGTGAATGATCATGGAGATATGGGATATATTTCCAATATCGCTGCCTTGCCCCTTCCTCTCCTCTTTAAGATTTTCCCGGCATAAACAAAATCTTCCGCTGGTTTTAAATTGTAAAATTTGCAATTTTCCCATGACTTCTTATGGTGATATGGAGTATATTCCCCATATCGTTACTATATATATATATATATATATATATATATATATTACAGAAACAAATATTTTCGTGTTTATAACAGCGCCCAAATTTGCCCTCCCAATGAAAGATCCGAAATCCCGCCTCTGACCTCCTCTGATGCAGTATATTTCCCTGCTTTCTCCGAATTATACCAGAAAAAAAGACATTATCTTAACAAAAGGACAATGGACCGTATGCAATCTTTCCTTTTTCTTTCTTGCCACACACACACAAACTTACAAGCACAACTCTATCACTCATGACGAGAGACCAGTCCGAGTCTTGGATCTTGTCGCGACTGGGGGTGTTGGGAGAGATACGTGTGTAGGGAATCTCTGCATATCGAAGTGTAAGAGGGCACCGGATCTACGGCTGCAGCAGAGGCAAAACACCGCCGCCTCTTAAGATATATCGTGGACCTCACTTATGGCACTAATTAACATTTTAGTTAACACTCCTTAAAAACTTCAATCAAACAATTAATTCCAATTTGCTGTGTTCGTTCACAGAAATTGAAAAAAGATCATTAGTCTTACACTAAATCCATGTTTTGTGGATACTTGATACCCAAAAATTGATTGACGTAAAAACGCCTGTCTGCCCGTCTGTACACAGCGCTTGTACCTAAACTGATCAGCCGACTTTCTCCAAAATTCATATTCCCCATTCTAGCTGGATGTTGTGGCGGTCCCTTGAATTTGTAACCGATATTTCAATTTTGTCAAGTACTTTATATGGAACCTGGAGCCTGACACCTGGAACATTTTAAAAATTTTCAAAAAATGGGAACAAATTTTTGATTAAATTTTGACTTAGAGGTCGCTTAAAATGCAGATCATATTTTCGATAAAATTCTTGATTTTTCAAAAATTGGAGAAATTCAATTTTTTTCAGTGTCTTTCTACAAGTAGAATTAAGAACATAAGTGTTTTTCTTAGTGAAATCTGTTAAACAGATCTTCAAAGAAAGTCATGTTTAGTTTTTTGAAAATATGAATATTTTTTTAGTAATTTTGCACTTAAGGGGCAATATAAATTTTAAATATGTGCTTTCTCAGAAATTGCGCAAAACGTTTTTCTTTTTATGTACGAAAGAACTGAAAACCATAATAAGTGATAAAAACTTCTTAAAGTAAAGAAGTGTGTTTGTTAGTTCTAAATTAAATTTATTACTTTCCTTCAACATATTATTTCTTTTCATAAGGATATTATTTACATCATACAATAACCATGGCCGACAACAATGAGATGATTTACGAGAATTATAAAATAACTATGATGAACAGATTTTATTTTAAAAAAATCTTTATAACTGTAATTTTTTAAATATCAGGCATTTCAACGAAAATGCGACGTGCATCATTTTCTTAAACGACTTTACTCTCTCCAAAAGTCAAAACTAAATACAAAATTTGGTGCCATTTTTTGAAAATTTAAAAAAATGTCTAATGAGCTTCTTGTAAAATACCCACCAAAATCTCTTCAAAATTTAAGGTTGAGATTAATATTCTAATCCAATCTTTTCTACAATATTAGATTTTAAAATAAATTTAATTTACAATTAAGTTGCAATTTCGAGTAGTTTCTGAGATTTTTCAATGCCATTTTCTATTGTCAACGACATCCTAATAAGCAAAATACTACATTAGTGACATCTTAAACAGCCGTCTCCTAGCCGAAGTGGTAGAGCGTTTGCGTGTAAGAGCTAGAGGGATCCAGTTCAAAGTCTGACTAGTAGATTTTTTTCATTCCTTGAGAATGTTTGTATGTATGGAGCACAAAGAATGAAAACTAGCTGTAGAAGTGAGATTTTTATGAAAACGTTTTGATTTTCAATAATTTAAGGTATGATTTTTTACAGCCTCTCGTTCGTCGTCTCGTTACGAGTTTTAAGATAAGGATGAAGTGCTATTAGGGAAAAAGGTTGTAATGTATTACTTGTCCATTACCAATGATACGAGAAAATAAGAGATATTTTTTATTAGATTATATAGGGTGAACAGTTGGACAATAAATTGAGTGACTGTAGGTGTTTCGTTTTCTTGAAGTCGATAAATATTTCATAGATTTATCGTCAATTCTTGCTGCAAGTGAATTCTGAATTTTTGACAGTCGAGCAGTGAGACTCGAAACTCGTGAGGGAGTTTTAGTTCTTATCACCTCTTCTCATGTCACCTTGCCCGCAGGGCAGGTAAAGGTAACGCCTCAGCTCAGCGAGTCTGAGAGCCAAGCGACTGCCAGCGACAATTGTAATATAACGCTGAACTGAAATATTTATAAGTAGACCGTATTATTCTATAGAGTCACGTAAATTCAACTGCATTCTTATTGTCACATAGGGGTAATTTATTTAATATTTTAAGTTGCACAAATGCAAAAGTTCAATAAATTTTCAGATACAATTCGTCCCATAAATAAACCCGTTGCCAAAAAAGGAATACGTCTAACGCTAATGGCTTAGGCGAGAGACTAGTAAACAGAGGAACGCGCGTTCGAATCTGGCAATACCACCCCAGTTTTTTTGTTGATGAGAAATGAAAAACAATTCCAAATAACAATGTCGATAACCTTCTAAACATTCCCTTCTTTTGCAAGAAGACACCATTTTATCATACTTGCAACACAAAACTTGGAAAGTTTTTTGTACGGACGTTAATCAACTACTCGTTCAAAAGATCATTCACTTCCCTTTATTTTCAGTTTCATAGGCCTTTTTGGGGATTATACCACTACGATCGTTTACTTTCCGAACCTAAAATTATTTTCTTTGTCATTAACGATTTTTTTCTTTGTTATCAATGAGTCTCTGTGGCTAAAAATTTTGTCAAATTTTCTGGCTGAAATTTGTCCCTTGCTTGAATCTTACACTTTGTTATTACTAATATGGAAAGAAATAAAATTTTCCGGATGCGATTCGAATTCACTAAGTTACATCTCGATCATCATTAAGTTACAACTCGATTTAACTGGCCGCGGACGTTAGCGGTTCGCTTACCTATCTGTTTCGGCTAAGCTACGTTTTTGAGGAAGAATAACTCAAAAGTCAAAACCATAAGTCGAACATCACAGGTAGAGAAATAATGTCTGAAAAACATGTCAAACGACTGGGAGATTGTACACATTTTTTTACTGTTTATTATGTAAAAACCTTTTGCTATTGCGACTCCTATTTGAGACACAAAATATACGTTATTTGTGGTTGTGTCATGTCTTGCACACGTCACGGAATTGTCTCCCAGCTTTCAACACGATGAATGATCAGTCTTAATTATATTCACAATCTCCTCCTCCCTCTTTATTGAGGTCGCGGAAGGAATTATGTGCAGACATATGTAGAAATACGTTGCCAATCTATCAATGTGTCACATTTTTTGATTGCACAGGAAAATCTAAATCAAAGCGAAAATTCACAACGTACGCTTGACTATTTAGTCAGAATTATATTTTGAATAAACAGGGTGGACCACCTAAGTTGGCCACAGCAAATATTTTGAAAACGGTTGGTGCTATCGGTATGCTATTTGCCCCACGTTATTACTGATGATGGGGGCAAAGAACATATTTCGTTTTCTTGTTAGTGTCGTATGTAATTTCTGAGATATTGACACAACTTTGTTTTCTACACAACACAGTTCTTTCTACACAACAAAGTTCTTTAAAAATGCAATGCAATAATATAAATATTGTTAGTATTCGAAAAGTATTTTTTGCAGAAACAGTGCAATTAGAACTAGGTAAACGTCATGCTGCAGCCCGCTTGGACAGCTAACCTTGCTGACATCGTGTACGTGAATCGACGCACCTTGTCGGAAAATGCGAAATTTCGACGATTGCGCGACTTCCTATACTCTTACTGGCAATGCAAAGTTTTACATGCGCCAGGAAGGACAGATGTTTTAATTGATTTCATTGATTTCTACAGAGATGTGTAACTAAATACCTTTTTTAAATTTAAATTTGGGGAGCCCATCTAATTGCAAGGGAAAAGAAAAATAATGAATAATAGTAATAATTGTCATGTTTGAACAATAGTAATGTTGAAAAATTCAAAAATTATAATGGAAATGAGAGTTATTGTTTTACCTGCATTTTGCACCGGTTGCAATACTTCAGGCTCATCATTTGTTGTCTTTGTAGCTTCGCTGACCGGGAAGTCGTAGGGTTCTAATCCCAATTGTGGCAGATGTCCGATTCTAATTACAGATCTAGGTCGAAATTAGTTACTGTTCGAACTTGAATTCCAGCTGTTGGCTGTTGTGATAGGTAGTTTTTCCTGGTTTCTCTGATAAATACCTTAACACACGGACCACTGACGGCGCGTGATCTTTCCTTCCTCAGTCTTGCCCCTCCCCTTTACTTCAATACAGACACACACACACACACAAACTTACATACATGCACAACTTGACCACACATAACAGGAGACCAGTCAGGGGCTTAGATCCCGTCTCGACTGGAGACGTTGCTACAGTGGGGAAGATTCCTGGATGGGGAATACTGGCTCGTCGCAATGTAGGTGGGCGATGAATCAGTAGTTCCAGCAGGGGCGGAACACTGTCACCTTCCGAGATATATCATACGGTACACTTACATTGTAGATAACACGTCTGAAAAACACTAAACAATCAGTCAATAGTAATTCACTGCATTCGATCACGGAAAATTAAAAAAAAAGAAAAGATGTTTGAAGGTGTTGCATTAATTCTGTGTCACCCAAACTACTCCCAAAATAGAATTACTAATTCAAGTTTTATTTAGTGTCACAAGGATGTTGTCAGTGAAGTACTGTCTTTAAAAACCTCTCTCTGTCTCACTCTCTCTCTATCTCTATCTCTACGAGTTTAAGAGCTGTTACCCTCCAGCTATGCGCAGGAATGCAGTAGTTTATTAAAATCTCTCGTAATATACGTAAATATTAACGACGTAAGAAATGTAGTAGAAAAATATATTTGTATACTTCTAGAAAAAACAAAATAATGCAACAAAATGTCATTAAAGATATTTTCGGTAAATTTCGCACCATCGTACAGATTGTTTATGCCAAAAATTTCGGATATTTCTTGAGAAGAATGTGTTCTTTTAACTTGATATTTCTTTCATTCCTGTTAAAATTGCGCGATAACTACGAACATTTTCAAAGTATTACATAATAGTTATTAAGTACTCTTTGTGAAGTACTAATTTCATCTAGAAAACTCTATCCTCCACTTTTAGTTACCATAGCATTACATAACTATCTATAGACAAGCATACAAGTAATACATCTTGAACTACGTGTATCATTCCGTATATACGTGTACAAGAAAGTAAAAATAAATTAATTACACTATTCACGGACAACAGAGTAGGTTGCAGGCAAGGTTTCTGCTTTACACAAGATATCTTCAATATTCGTGCGACGATAATTGCAAGTTCAAACTCACAACTGTGAAATTCTTTCTGATAATTAGTTCTTTCTCATTTTTACTAGTTTAGAACGCCTCATAATATCAACTTCTCGAAAAATGCGTTTCAAATTTGCCAGTCTCTTCGAACACCAAATACTGCCAAAAGTCTGCCCCTCAGGATGCAGTATCAGTGTTATACTGTATTGATACTGTAATATAATGTAATATACACAAATATATCTGTAAATACGCCAATATACACATTGGAAACTCAATGTTACATGATTGACGATTAATGAAAGTGATTGTAGTACTCTGTTCAAATAAATAGGGACTGTCTTGTAGATGACATTTCGAAATGTTTTACTTTTCGTAGCGCAAAATTCAGAGAGCTTTATTTAGTTTATTAAACCAAAAAATATCTAATCAATCACTTCCAATTCAATCAAACACTATAATTTCATTGCCAATAATACTGACCATATTTTTTTGAATAAATTATGAGGTGCTTGAATAAGTTATTGCTGATTTTTGTGTGAAAACTAAAGCTTTATTATTACAGTATGTGGTATACAATATACGACTCAAAGTATAGCGCATCAGTAGCCACTACTTTCCATTACTTTTTCCCAATTTTCTGACAGCTGAAAAATTCCACATCGCAAAAACAATGTCTTTTGCGACTATCCAAGAATCAACTCGTTTTTTGGTATCTTCATACTGTAACCGCTTTCTCTACTTGGTTACAAAAGTAAATCTTTAATTTACTTATTCCGTGACAAGCTTCTGCACCGTCACGCAAACCTGGGATTATTTCTAATGAAAGGTAAAATTCCCTGTCAGGGATGGGTTCGTCATGGTTCAACTAATTACCAATTAGCAAGTAAACACAGTTCATTAGTTTGAAACAATATTGAACGTATATTCTAATGAATGAAATATGATCTACAACTGTATTTACAAATTTTACCTATGTTCTCAATATTTTTCCCATTAAATCCTGGTAGCTACCTATCCTACCTAAACTGCACTTATGATTTTCTAATGTAATCTTAACTTTGATCCCTTGTTTTCAAATAATAACTTACACACACAGAGATACACTTTACATAACAGAAATCACTAATAAAACACACGAAATACAATTCAAATTATGATCCTGAAAAAGAAATACATGCACATACAATGTTCCAAATTTTTTAACACCTTTGAATCAATTAATAATATAACACTTAATTCTCACAATTGGAATTTGGCTCATCCTTAGCCTTTCAGTTCAAAAATTTCGTTTGACAAAGTCTTTAGCCAGTCCCTCAAATGCTATTATGAAATAAATAGTCGGACGGCTTTTCTCCCATTCAGTATTTCATACAGCTCACTTTTGCTAAGTGTTATTTATACTCTTAAATCAATTGTACGTGAATTCAGTTACAGTCAGTGTCAAAAGTATTCGTACACCCAGTGGTGTTTCAAGAAAACGCCAGTAATTTGGTCGATAAACAAGAAAATAAATTGTAGGAATTTAATGTTCTTCCCAAATCACTTTTATTGTACAAACACACACAAAAATGACAGTAAAAATATTTCACTTCCAAAAACTAGACAAAAATAAAAATAAAGCACTTTTCCCTTGCGACAAAAGTATTCGTACACTGCACATATTTCCTGTAATATCTACTCTAAATAAATCCCTAATATTTCGTGGGGGTTCCCTTTAGCATCAGTTACTGCCTGAATTCTTCTAGGTATGGATTCTACTAAATTAGCAATAAAGGAAGGTGAAATTTTCTCCAATTCAACTTTCAAAACTGTCTTAAGTTCACGTACACTCTTGAAGTCTCTTTGTCTAACTTTTTTATCAAGATAACTCCACAAATGTTCTTTTAGATTTATATCCTGTGATTGTGGAGGCGTATGCAATTGTGTGAGCGTATTGTACAGAAGCCAAAGCCTCGAATTTAGAGCCGTGAGTTTGGAGTCATTGTCCTGCTGAAAAATATAATTCCGTCCCAGTCCCAATTTATCAACAGTTCATTACAGATTGTTTTTCAAAATGTTTATATAAACAAACTGTTCCATATCCCCTTCGATAATCTGCAAGTTCCCCACACCAGAAGCACTCATGAAGCCCCAAACCATCACTGATCCTCCTCCGTGTTTAATGGTGGGCAGCAAGTTGCGCGGATTGCGTTCCTCGTTCTTCTTTTGCCAAACGCGTTGCTTTCCATCGCACCCGAAAATATCAAATTTACTTTCGTCGGTGAATACCACCCTTTTCCAGAAATTCTGGTCTTGATACCGATGCAAAAGAGCGAAATTAATCGTTTCTTTCTATTTGCTTCACTCAACCAGAACTTCTTACGCACGTGTGGACCATAGTAACCTTCCCTCCTCAAGGTGCGACGTACCGTAGCCGCCGAAATAGACACTCTTCTTCTTCCAAGGTCAGCAGCTATCTTTGGTGCACTTCTAGGATTTTTTTAAAAATTTCACGTACAATTAATCGTCGATCTTGATGAGACAGCACCAGAGGTCGTCCGCATCCCGACTTATTTAAATACGATTTTCTCACACAGAATTTATCTATTATCGATAGAACAGTCGACCTGGGTTTTCCAAGGGCATTTGCAATGTCTCTTAGAGATTTGCACTGGTTGTGCATATTAATAACTACTCGTCGCTCCTCTGCAGTAGTCTCCTTTCCTTTGCGACCCATCGCGCCGACGGCCTAGCCTTGAACTGTTTCCCAGTGACCGTTACAGACGACTGAATGAGATTTTGTAATTCCCACGATTCGGAAAAATCGTTACAAATTGTGATTCCGTTCAGACACGCATAATTTGCACTCTCGGTCTCATTAGAAATAAAATATATTCAGTGTACGAATACTTTTGTCGCCCCAAAAATGTGTCAACCTTCAGTGAGGGATTTTTTTGCAAGAATTAGTTAGGTTCTTCTTTCTGTTTCTTTATCTAGGAATGGACAGAAACAAGATGTAAAATCATAATTATTTTTCTCCCAGACTTTTTATGAAAATTTGATACAATTCTCAACGTTGTAAGCGGAAATGCCGAGGTGTACGAATACTTTTGACACTGACTGTAAAT